>VZTX01051095.1:1113162-1224475 GCA_013400915.1 Pardalotus punctatus | reverse complement strand
TGTGTGTGTGTGTGTGTGTGTGAGTGTATTTTTGGAGGGGTTTTTTTCGGGGTGGTTTGTTTTTTGGGTTTTTTTCCCTGAGTCTGTGTGTGGATAATAGAGAAAGAGAAAGAAAATAACAGCACGAAATGCGGGAGAACAGAAGAAGAACTGGAAAGGTCTTTGCTTTGCCTCTGCCTCATAAAAATGCCACTCGTTTAAAAAAAGGGGTAACGAAAATCTCTTCCCCTGCCTGGAGAAGAGTGCAATGTTGGACCCCAAACTGTTCATAAAAATAGAGGGGATTTGGGGTTGATATGGCGATGTTAGGCTTGCTTCGCCACGCTACTGTCATGTTCATGAACATGTATTCTGCAGGATAACGTAGTGTTTTCTTGTTGCTGTTTTGTTGATTTTGGTTTTATTTGTTTGCTTGTTTTTCCTTCGGAGACGGCAAAAAAAAAAAAAAAAGTAATAATGGGAGTGACATGAACAATAAAAAAACACTTGCGTGTCCCTGAGCACGGTGCCGTGTTATCCTGACGGATCTGTCTTCGCTCGTGTATTATATTACCCTGGCTGCTCGGGACAATGTAATACACCCAAGCAATTTTTCCCCCTTCACGGATCTAAAGGAGTGTGAATGGATGGATGAATAGAAAAACAAATAACTGGGGAGATTACGGCTTCAGGATTAATTATAAAGCGCGTTTAACCTTTTTCTTTCGAGGGTTATTTTGCTTTTCCTGTTTCGCCCGGGTAGTCGCCCTCGGACCTAAGCAAGGCTCTGCGGCTCCCGATCCGCGGGGAATCCGCGGAGTTTCGCACGCCGAGGAGCCCCTCCGGGGCGCGGGGAGAGCCCCTGCCTGCCCGTGGGAGGAAAGCACCGAGGTCAGGGGGGCTGGGGCGGAAAGAGGGGATCAGGAGGGATGATGGGGCGGGCGGAGGAAGCGGCTCTAACCCGGGGGTGGACCCCTCACAGGTAAGCGGCTCCCGGGATCCTCTCGGGGGATCTTCTTCGAGAGGCAGAACAACTCGCGATCCCTAAGTCCATGCAGCGGGAGCAGATTCCTCCCGCCATCCTCCCCCCACTTTTTTCATTCTTTCTGCCTTTGCCCCCCTCCTGCCCTCTAGGCAGGTCCCGGTGAGTCCTGTCCCGCGGCTCTGCTCGGCGTGAGGGGAGGGGGCGCAGCGCGGCGGGCGGGAGCGGTGCGGTTCGGTGCGGTGCGGTTCGGTTCGGTGCGGCTCGGCGCGGTTCGTTGAGGTTCGGAGTCGTGCGGTGCAGAGCGGAGTGGTGCGGAGCAGCGGGGCCGGGTCGGCGCAGGCAGCGAGGCCGCGCAGCGGAACCGGGGCAGCGTCCCGTCCGCAGCGGAACTGCGCGGGGAACTCCCCAGCCCCCCGGGAGGACGTTCCGCCGGGAGGGCCGAGAGCAGCGGGCCCTGGGGAGATGCTTCGGGGGAGGCTGCGGGAGCGGGGCGGGGGGGCGAGATGAGAAGTTTGCGGGCTGCGAGCCCCGGGCTGCTGCGCCGCCGGGAGAAGCGGGTTGAAAAGTTGGTTCTTCCCAGCCAGAAACTTTCTCCCTGCGTGCGCATGCCCGAAGTGCGGTGGGAGGTTGAAGGGGGGAGCTGGGAGGGGGGGTTGAAATAAGGAGGAGGCAAGAGGGAAGGGATCGGTTCAGTCTGAGCGCGACTGCTCCCGGGCGCGTTCGCTCTCCAGCGCACGCAGCCGGCTCCGGGAGCAGGAGCAGGGAGAGCTCCTCCGGTGCCGCCGGCCGGAGCACCTGGACACCTGGCCCCGCTCGGATCTGCCTGTACCCGCTGGAGGAGCAGTGGGGTGGGTGGGGTGAGCTGTGCCCCCCAGGGCCAGCACAGACACTGACCTAGCCCAACCTCCTTTTTTTTTTTTTTTTTTTCCTTTTTTCCCCCCCCTATTTTTTTTTTTTTCCATTATTCTATTTTACCAGCTCCAATTTAGCCCAGGATCTTTTAACTGCTGCCAGCGGTGGAGCACAGATCGGGATTAGGTAAATAAAAAGAACAACTCATTCTGTTTGGTTTTTGTTTTGCCAAGCCTCGGGGGTTGGGGATATCGATTCAAACACTTCCTTTACTTTACCTCCTTTCTTTCTTTGCCCTCATCCCCTCCCACCATCTCCTGGATGGTGCAGAAGCATGGAAGTTGTGGTTCACGTGAGAAGGACTATTCTCTTTGGGGTGGGCGGAGGGCTGGGGTAAACCTTCACATGGGTCTCGGATATTTTGATGCTATTTAAAGATTTGTCCTCCCCTTGCAAACTTGTGTCTCCCCCCTTGTGGAGAGGCAGTGTTTTTAACCCGAGCTAAAAATGACACATACGAGCAAAACAGAAACCTGCATGTCCTTTACAGACTTGAACTTCCAGCTTTTCTCTTTTCTACTATTGGCTTTTCTTTCGCTTTCTTTCTCTTCTTTATTTCTGTGAGGTGTCTTCTTTCTTTTCTTTTTTTTCTTTCTTTTTTCTTTTTTTTCCTTCTTTTCCCCCCATTTCTTTTAACTCCAGTGTTTTAGGATCCTAGAAGCCTTCTCTGTTCCCTCCCAAGGCCGTAATAGAAATGAATCTGATGTTTATATTTGTCTGAGTGGATCCAAACAATTTCAGCACAGGGAGAGACTAAGCTTCTCTCGAGGCCGAGCCTATAAAGTGTCAGTGCAAAGCCGAGGATTAGGGTATGGTTGTTATAGTTGGCTTTTGGGAGGGAAACTATAAAAATAGAGCATTTTGAAGATTATGGTAGTACCGCAGGAATTGTTCAATAAATTGCGAGCCAGGTGAGGGTCGAGTCCCGGACAGGTGCACAGGAGGTCCAGTTCAGTAAATCCGGAGTCAGCTGAGAAAGAGACCCGACCCCTAAGGCAGCGTTGGGCTCGGGGGCCCAGGGCTGCAGCTCCACTGCGAGCCCGGCTGCGGGCGGCCGGGCCCGGGGATGTGCGGCCGTGCCCTGCCTACCCCCGGGGCTGTCACCACAAAGCTTTGCCCACCACCCGCGGCTGTGTCTGCTGTGACCGTGGGAAGAAAGGAGTACAGGCAAAAAATCCTCCCCGTGGCCGAAAGAGAGGAAGGACGATTTGTGCGTGCGCAGGGGACGTTGCTCTCGGGAGAAAGCGAGGGTGAATCTTGTGCTGGGGGCCTTTCAACACCTGAGGGGATTGCAAAAGCACACACACACCCCCAAACCTACCTTAAAAACTTCTGCAGGGAGAAGGTGGAGGAGCTTGACCCCTGCGGTTGTCCCGCGGCACCCACCCACGCTTGCCGTGGGGCTGCGCTCCCACCCGTGGCCTCGTAGCCGCTGTCCCTCCAGGGACCGAGCCCGGGGATCTTTGCTGTTTCGGAAAAAGGCTGCCCCGGGCAACGTAGCGATCATTCGGCCCCCGGTTATTATTTACTATTATTATTTGAGAGACTAAAGCCCATCTCATTCACCCGCGCTCGCAGTGGTGGTCTGGGGTGACTTGTCAACACCGATTTCGTGATAAAATGTGAATGATGATTTTATAAGGATTGAGCGGAGATATCCAAGGCACATGCTGGCTGAGTCTTTCCAGTCGTCATTAATGTTACCAATTAACTCTTTCACGCTCAATTAGCCCCGAATAAACCTGCTTTAATAGATTCTGCACACTTCATTAATACTTTGAATAAATCTGTGCTGAACAATGCACTTTATTCCTCAAGAGCACCACGCTCGAATAATGCAGAGCGAAAGGGCAGTTTTATTCCCTTTCCACTCAGATTCCCAAACACAGATAACTTGTAAACTCCATTTCCTAGCTTTAACTTTAGGAAGGGAAAATTTAGGAAGGGACAAAACAAAAAGCGGTGGCAAAATGCTGCACACCGATGTGTGCAGCCGAAAGGACGGGGCTACCAGACTTTAAAAAATTCAGAAGAAACTGGGGAAAGTTTTTTGACAGATGAACCTGATGGCTGTAGTTTGAGGCTCTCACAAGGATGCATCATTTTATGCCTGCTACTTTATCATGTTTGTAAAAATAAGCAACATTCTCAGGGTAATTTACCTCCTCCATTCTTCCATGTGGAACTAATTAGCAAACCTCATTATTTATGAGTCAGGTATTTAATGTAACAAATATCCCTTTCAAAGGACACATCGGAAATTGATAATTCAATGTAGAATGAAAAAATACTGACTAGACACAAGATTACTTAAAAATCCATTTAATTTTGCATCTTGCTATGTTACCAGCAGAAAGCTGAGTAATTTTTTTTTCCTGGCGTATAGAGTAGGTGGAATTTAATCTGGAAGATTAAGATTGCAATGGTCTTAAAACAGTGGCAACAGGACAATAGCATTACCGTATCTTCACTCAGGACAAAGGGTAAGAAAGCTGGAGACACATGTAGTCTTTCAAGTTTATGATCCTATTTTGCAGGGTAAATTTATCTTGGCATGAGTGGGTTTTGTTTCAGTCAGAACACAAGTGGTTTGTTCTTAATTACTCACCGAGCTACTTTGTGTTATAAAAGAAAACTCCGAGAAGTTTTATTGCAATGGGGGAATTCAAGCACAGAACTCGCGGGGTCTTCTTCTGGGGAAAAAAAAAAAAAAAAAAAGAAGACCCGATAACGATCTGTTTACATGAAGCAGAATTAAAGGTGGAGGTGACACCGAAATCAAAGAAACGTTGATCTTTCTGCCGGCAAGCGGGAGACCAGAGAGTTACGGCACTGTGAAACACGTTCGCTTTGATGTCCCGGAGTGAGGGGACTTTATGAAATATCCTGCTCTTCATCTATATTTTTTACTATCCCAGTCGTACAGAGCAAAAGCGTAGCTTACATTTTTGGAAAAGTGCCAAGAAACTTGTAGTAACGTGAACACTGTGCTCCCACCTCCTCTTCTTCTTTTCTTCCCCTCTCATTTTTTCCCCTCTTGTTGTCTTTTGCTTTTTTATCCTTTTAAAAATTTTAAAATTTCTTTTTAATTTAACATAGCTGCTCTAGCAAAAACCAAAAAACTGCGGGTGCAATCAATGCTGTTATGACTTGACTGTATTTCTCCCTGGTTTGTGCCTTGTTCTTTATTGGGGAAATCGAAAGAGTTTTTTTAATGCTATCGAACAAGAATTTACCCACATTGACATGGTAGATTTCTGCTTATATATTCCATATTAAATGTTTTCTAAGGATACAAAGAAAGAAAGAGGAATAAACTTCATTTGCAATAGCCTGTTTCATGTTTGAGAGGTCTAGAGCTACCTAGACAGGAAAACAGACACAGAGCCCTTGTGACAGACAGAAACAGATATTTTCAGGTACCTGGACGAGAGGATGAGAGTGTTTTCTGTGCACTTTGTTCTCAGGGTCACAAACTGAGGCATTTGTGCTGTGATGTGGACATGTTTAGTGTACAGGCAGCACTAACTAAATAAAAATGTATCTCCAGAAGAGCAACAAAACAGTCTGGTTGGCTCAATAGCACTAAATAGTTTACAAAAAAAAAGAAAAAAAAAAAGAGGAAAGGGAGGAGAATAGAGAATATAACGTGTGCATTTTTCAATCAGTCACCATCCGAAATGTATCCAATTGAAAAATGAAAAATGTCACAATCTCTTATTCTGGGTCATTGTGGTGGAATTCCTCTAAGGTTTGAGTCTCTCTTCCTGCTGTTGATTTATGTAAAGCAGAGTGAAAGGTGGGCCTGGAGTACAGAGCTGCTCAGAGCAAGCTTCTCCCTCTCACACCCTCCCAGCCGCAGCTCCTCTGTCCAGGCAACAACACACATATAAATCAGATTTGTTTCCCTGGTCTTTAGACCTCTTCTACTGTGAGTTTCCACACCCCCAGACTTCCAGTTCGGAGGGACAATTACTGCTCTGCTGTACTTTGCTGCCTCTGTTTCTCCAAAAGGGCTTTACTCTTCACAAGGGGATGAACTCTAGCCTGAATACTGCAAGGACGCTGCCGGAGTCCCCTGTGGGGATCTTCTGGGGGAACCTGCAGTGACTCAGCAGGAACCCTATGTGGACCCTGTGGGAACCCTGCAGCAAACCTGTGGGGATTCTGGCCCCACTGAAGGCAAATCCCAGAACTTACTCTGGGGAAAGTGGGTATAAGTTGAGGACTGTGGAGTAAGGAGGAGGCTCTCTGGTCTGCAGGGATGTGATGCTTCCCAAAGCCATGGGTGCTCTCTCACATCCACAAAGGGAGGAAGCTGTGTCCCCACCAACAACCCTCAGGAGGCATCTCCTGCCAAATGGTTGACAGCAGCCGGGGCTGAATTTTCAGACTGGGCCAGATGTGCCTCAATGTTGCTGCCTTGTAGCATTTTCCCCTCTGCCTTGTGGGGTGGGATGGGTAGGGATCTGGCCCAGAAGAGAGGCTAGAGGCTTGGCAGGACCCTGAAACACAGACCAAAGTGGTGGCACCCAGCCCAGGGAAGGCCTGTGGCCCTGCAGCTTCTGGTCTCTGTGCCCCATGGGAAGGGTCTCGCCAGCCCTCGTCTTTTTGCTTTTTGAAGGATTCTAATTAAGCAATTGCCTAGATTAGGATGTGGGCTTGAAGCCAGGCACTTCTCCCTGGGAAGAGCAAATGGCACTTCAGATTCATCAACCAAATCCAGCATTTTCCCATTTCTTTTTGCAGTACACAACAGGGAGGGCTTTTGTTGGTATTTTCCCCATAAAATTTTTTCCCCCCAAAGTTATTTTCTTTTTTTGAATGAGGGAGAACATTCAGTTCTGAGCACCCAAGTGCCTCCATCGCCTCAGGGGCTTGGCTGAGACCAGACCACAGGGAACTGAGCAACCCAGGGGCAACAAGCTCCTCACCCTTCCCACCCCACCTCAAGAGTCAGAGCTGAACACAGTTTCTGTGGACAGATGTAGTGGGGAGTATCTCACTATTTTCTGAAGGCTGAGGTCACCCAGGAAGGGATTTTAAACTACCTGAGCTTTGTGGGCTGAAATGACATCTCTCAGCTGTCCCTGTGTAGAGGGTCATTGGAAGTCTCATAGCAGGGGATGCTCTTGGGAAGTGAATGATTGTGGGTGATGTACAACATTTGTGCGCAAGAGAGAGATGGGGAGGGGGGAATCTGGGGATACACTTGCAGGAAAGAGCTGGTCAGGCCTCTCTAGGGCCAAGGCAGCCTCCTCCAGTGGCTTTGGAGAAGGACATTAATGAAGGGCGAAGTAAGAAATTCCTTCCATTTTTGTTTTCATATAAACCTACCTCTCCCTCTTCCCTCCTCCATCTTTATTTTCCAGATATTTTCCTCCCCTGTTCCCAAGATCCTCCTCCTGAGAGGCCACCATGGGAAGTAAAACCCTGCCGGCCCCAGTGCCTATTCATCCTTCCCTCCAGCTTACCAACTACTCCTTCCTGCAAGCGTTCAATGGGCTGCCCGCCGTGCCCTCTGACCACCTCTCCAACCTCTATGGCTTCAGCGCCCTGCACGCCGTGCACCTGCACCAGTGGACTCTGGGCTACCCAGCCATGCATCTGCCCCGCTCCTCCTTCTCCAAAGTGCCCAGCGTCTCGAGCCTGGTGGATGCGCGGTTCCAGCTGCCGACCTTCCCACTCTTCCCACATGTCATCCAGCCCAAGCAAGAGGCTGCCAACATGACCCTCAAAGCCAAACCCCGCTTTGACTTTGCCAACTTAGCGGTGGCTGCCACACAAGAGGACCACTCTAAACTGGGACAGGCAGACAGTCAGGGGTCACCTGCAGGGCTTGGGTCTTTGCTTGAGGTGACTAAACTCTCTCCAGAAAAGAAACCCACTCGGGGAAGGCTACCATCCAAAACCAAGAAGGAGTTTGTTTGTAAATTCTGTGGCAGGCACTTCACCAAGTCCTACAACCTTTTGATCCATGAAAGAACCCACACTGATGAACGGCCCTACACATGTGACATTTGTCACAAGGCCTTCAGAAGACAGGATCACCTGAGGGATCACAGGTAACTATTTTTCTTCTCCTGTTCTTTTTCCCTTGTGTATTAGTACTCTCCCAGTTACCCATCTATGATCATGAAGATTTTTGTAAGAAAAGCCTAGAACCCATCCAACCAACAGTGTTCCCTCTAGTTTTTCCTCTGCTCACTGCTGGTGGAAGAGCCCAGGTAACTCACTGTGGAAGACGTACCTCATTCACTCCATGAAAACTACTTTCACAGCCTCCTTTTTAGCTTCCACAGATGTTTTCACCCTCCATTTGCATCATCTTGTGTCCTCTGCCTCTATGATCATTCAGAGGACATGCAACCTGATGACCCTAAAGTAAGAGAGAAGCTCTTTATCCCTAAGAAAGGCACCTTATAATCCTCTGACTCCCCCCTCTTTTGCACACACACTTACGGACAATAACCCGAGCGCTGCACTCCAGCTCTCTCAGTCTCAGCAGTAGGCGAAGAAAACTCCAGCATGTTTGCCCTCAGGTAGCTCACTGCTGAGTTTATACCAGTTATTTTTGACATCTTAATTGTTTTTCTCTCTAGATATATCCATTCTAAAGAAAAGCCTTTTAAGTGTCAAGAATGCGGGAAAGGATTTTGCCAGTCCAGAACACTAGCGGTCCACAAGACACTGCACACGCAAGTAAAGGAACTGAAACCTGCCAAACTTAAGTGTTGAATCTCCAACTTCTATGAACTTTTCCTCCCCTTCAGACTTTACACCAAAACTAGAGCAAAAACAAAACTTTCAGGATGGGAGCACTGGACTTTGTGCTTTGTTTTTGTTTCAACTTTAAAAAGGGCAAAATCCACACCCCTTCAATCCCCTGTCCAAGCAATTAACTTCCAAAATCGTGGGTGAAAAGATTATTTTGCATTTAAAATATACATGAGTGATACAGAGAGTGCTAGCTGACTTGTGTGTCTTTGATAAACTTTATGCCAAAAGGTGGTGCTCACGTGTTGGACAGGAATCCCTCTAAAACCAAACAAAAACCCACAAGACACCCCCGACCAACTCCCNAAAATCCAAACTCTTATTTTATACTTTTTTTTTTTTTTTTGACTGTATAAAGCTTCTTATTTTTACACTTCAGGAAATACAGAGAATTCCAGAAGACGATTAAGAACTGAAACGGTGGTTTTTCATCACAGCACCATTAAGACAAGGAGAGGGGCAACTTGCAAATTTCATTTGCTAGCTTGTTTTCAGCAAAGGAGAAGAAAATTAATGTTTTGAAATGATCTAAGTCTCTCAAGTGGGGAGTCCTATCACGCGTTAGAAAACGCATCCAGATGTCAGACCCATGGGTTCCTGGTGTTGGGACAGATCAATGTTCATGGGACATGGAGACCTTTTTTATTACCTTGTGGTTTAGTGTGCTGTGAGGAATTTTGTGATTTCTGGACTTATTTAAAAAACCCAGAGGAAAGAAAGATGGCAATACGTCAAACTGACGGTATGCACAACGTGGTTTTAGTGGTACTTTAAAGTCTTCGTGTGTCCTGGTGTGAGAGAACAAATCTCAACTTGAGAGCGTATTTTTTTAAGTGCTGGCTTTCTGAACAGTGTATTCAAATTAAGAGACATTCCAATAAGTTCTGTTTATTAAAAAAAATAAATTGTATGGCTGTTTGGCACTTTATGCTGATTATTGGTAATTGACATTTATCACTGGATTGTGTGTGGTTTTTAAGTATTAAAATAAATTGTTATTTTACAGGCAAGTCTGCATGGACTACATATGCATTCATTTGGTTTCTGACCTCTTCCCTGGTAAACCCTCTTTTGTCAATATTCAGAACCTTTTTATTTTTTGATTTTATTTATTCTTAGTTAAGTTGTTATTTCCTCAGTGGTTGTTTTTACCGGTCTTGGAAAGTCTGGGAAAGTCTGGATCTTTTCATTATGCATTAGCTCTCACCCTTTTAATTTTCCTTTTCTCTCTCTCTCTCTTTTTTTTTTTTTTTTTTTTTTTTTTTTTTTTTTTTTTTTTTTTTTTTTTTAGACTGACAAAAGTAAACAAATCTGCAGAGAGTCAAATAATTTTGCTGCTAGTGTGGAAAAAAAAATCGTCTTGGGTAACTAAATCGTGGGTATTAGCTGATAAGATTAGGTGTCAGAAGTGTTATAAAACAAATCAGATGAGTAATGGGTGAACTGCTGCTGCTCTCGGAGCCTGGAGGCGCTGCGGGGAGAGCCGCCTTCGCACCCCGATCCCTGCGTTTGTCAGGAGCGGGCATTTTTCAGTCACATCTTCGGCGGTTCCGCGCTGATTGGGGCGGCCTTTGATTCCCGGCAGCTGTCTTAGATCAGAGATGTTTATTCCACTGCGAAACCTCTTTGGATTGAGACGGGGGAGAGAGCTCAGTGCTGGGGCATCCGCTTGAGTCTTTGAAGCGCCTCTTGCCGCCGTCCTTTCTCGTCCCCTCGGCAAACCCTAAACCTTCTTCCTCCCGTCACAAGTCAGTGCCCTCCGCGATAAGAGAAGCCTCCCTTTTTGCAAATTAGCGATGCGGCAGAGGTGACCTCGGAGCTGCCCAGCGGCTCCTGCGCAGCTGGGGCGCGGATGCTCACCGCGACGCCAGCCGCTCAGTCCGGTGAGGCTCCTTCCCCCTTCCCCCCTGCCGCTTTTAGCAATTATTTCTTTATTTGGTCAAAGAATCCTATCAACGACAGGGAAAAAATTGAGGTTGTAACTCATTTAATACAAGGGGAGCGGGGAGAAACCTCTCTCCCCCTCTTTACTGGACGCCCAATTCGAGCGCACTGTAACTAATGAAAAGGCACTTGCAGGACGGGCTGTGGACCCATGTCCAGCATGGGAAGGCCCTCGAGGAGCTCGGGATGCGAAGTGCCTGCACCCAGCTCCGGAGTCTGGAAGCGTGGGCAGAGTTTGAAACCGGCTTGCTTTGGCTTTGCTTCCCACCCCGCCACTCGCTTCCCACAACGCGTGAAGACTTTTGGTTTTGGCATCTGAAAAAAGGCATCTGAAGAGCAGCAAGCGAGGGGTGCGGGATGAAATCCGCAGTAACCTGCAGACAGCCCAGGCTGGCCCTGCGCGGGAGGAGGGCGGGACGAGCGCGGAGCCCTGCGCGCCGCTCCGGCGGCGTCTCATGCGCGGAGCTCGGCTGGATCGAGGAGCATCCGTCCCTGCGCGGCGCTGGCCCCGCGCGGCCGAGCCGGGCCAGGGTGTTTGCTCGGCAGCTTTTCTCGGAGGTAACTTGAAGGTGTCGCCTCCCCCGCCTCTCCTTGGTCCTCCGTGGGGGTTTAGAGGGATTGCCTTGCGCAACCCCGCAGGAGCGGCCTCTTTCCGCCGGCGTGGGTCGCTGCCCGGGAGCACTCCATGGGACACGCCAGCCGCCCCCGGCGTGCCCGGCTGCCGGGCCAGGGGCGCCGCATCCCGCACCTTTCCGAGGGCGGACCAGCGGCCCCGAGCACTGACACGGCACTAAGGGGTAGCCTGGAGGCTGTGTAGTTCGTCCTTCCCCATGCGCTTCTAAGCGGAGATTCCGAGAGAAAATCCCCGATGAACTTCCCCGTCTCTCTTATTTCGCTCCTGGCATCACGCAAAGGAACAGGGATGTACCGGGGATCCTGTCGCGGAGGGAGAAAATAAAGGGCATTGTCGCTTGGAACCACTAGGTTGCCAGGGGTCATAATTACGAGGCAGAAATCCGAGTCGTGTGTACAGGGAGGGAGGAAGGGACTCAGGTCACTCCACCGGGGCTTTCCCACGGTCCCCGCACCATCTCCTTAACGCCGGGAAACTGAAACACCCGTGGCGAGGTAAGAAACCGTGTCAGTGACTGGTTCCTGGGAACCATTAGAGCTGCGGGGTCGCAAAGGTGGAGAAACCACTCAGCCCAGCTAGGCATGAGAAGCGTTCCATTTGAAAAGCTGAAGCTTGGTGATCTGACTGCCAAGAATTTCTTTGGACCTGCATTTTTATGTGCAATTAAAAAGGGGGAAAAAAAACCCAGAACTGACATAATTAAAAATACAGATATATTTAAACTACGTGGGCATGCTGAGCACAGGATGCACACACAACCTCTTAATATCACTAGTTCTACACTTACACGTGTGTGTATGCATTTCCTCCTCCCAGAAGGCCACTTTTGCCTTCGTGCTAACAAAGGCTATCTATCTGGTCATGCTCCCAGCTGCACTGGGGAACAGTTCGGCTGTTCTCTTCAGTGTTTTGAAATTTGCTAGGCAGTATCAGTTCAGCAATTCCAAGGAAAGCAAAGTAAAGATGAAATCATGACAGTCAGAAGAGATAAGTTGTACTAAACCCCAAAATAAATGAAAGGAATTAGATGGGAAATGTGCCTTTTGAATCAGGATCACAAATAATTAAAATGATTAATTGCCTTCTCTTTCTCCCTTTTTCTTTTCTGTCTTTGCATGTGTTTTAATCTGACATTCATGCAGCGAGTAAAACTTACTTAGGCCTCAGTCTGCCAATCGAGAGCTGATTCTGTTTTCACAGTTGCTTTAAATTTTGCATTTTCATCATAAAAACATTACTGAATGGGAGTTTGCAAGAGTGAAAAACCGGGCACCTGACTCTAGTTGCCTCTTCCTGCAAGATTTATGAGGAAAACAGATTTTTTTCTTTTAATTCTCTTTTTTAACCATTTCCAGTTACAGAAGGAAAACATAAAGATGTGTTGGCACATCTCTCTCTGTCTTTCCCCCCCTTTGCATTCCAGTCATTCTTTTTCTGCCCATAAACTGTTAGTACTCTGCAAGAGCCTGATTCTGCACAGCCTACTAAGCCTGTTTTTTTGTTGGATGCAGGGAGCAATCCTGTCAGATGGGGTCTTCAGTGTACATTCATGAAACAGAGCAAAAGTCTCTCTCACAATGTGCACTGGAACAGCAAACAGTTACATTTCAGCTGTGGATTGCATGCGCCTCTGAAAAGGGGACCACAAATCATTGGGTTTTTAAAGGTTCCGCATGAGTTGTATATTAATCCCAGTTTCCCTAGGGATGGATTAATCCCAGCTTCCCAGTTGTGCGGCTAGAGACAATGTGGATGGGGTTGGGGGCAGGGGAGAAGGGAGATGGGGAAAGGAGAGGGAAATTAAAAAGATATATCGCAGGAATACATGGCCTAAGTGGCGAGGAGCCATAAGTACTTTAGTTTCAATACCTTTTCTACCTCTGTCACCACATGTAAGCTGATGCAAATCACTTGAGCTCCCTGTTTCAGTTTCTTCATCTGCAAATTGGGGGTAATGTTGCTGATTTTCCTCCCAAGTGCCTTGGCATACTCATGTAGAAACTCCTGCTCAACCCTCAGTAGTGAAAGGAGAAACTTCAATGCGTACACGGGCAGCTGAAAGCAGGGGCTGATCTGGGCGATCTAATGGAGTGTGTACGACAAATTTATATTCACGTGTAATTCTTTTCCAGCCCTGGCAGTTTTGTTGAGAGATGGAGTCCTAGAGCCCAGTATGCTTTTCTTCTCTACATTCCTATCCAGTGACTACACAGGAGGAATGGCATGGGCCAAATTCATCCCTGGTGGGACTCCAATGACATCAGTCATCTTTATAGGAGTTTTTTGAATGAAGTCAATTGGGTTTTACGAGGACCAAGTTTGGCCACATGCATATTTAGCTGCTCAGAGAGCTGCAGCAGTGAAGGGAGCTTTCCTTGCCTTAGGAAGAATCACTTCTCAGTCTGGGAGACAAGCAAAGCCATTGACTTGCTTTACACAGTCAAGTTTACCTTATTTAAACTCAAGGAGCAGCTGAAGTGTGCTCAGCATCCAGCAGAACTTCAAAGAAACAGCAACCTAGGTGCTCTAAAATGTTCCCAGTTTTTGACGGAAGTCTGTATTTGTCTACAGGCTCAGTGCAGTGCTGTGCCATGGATTCCCAGCAGATTGTTTCCATGAGAGAGGGCAGTGCCCTGCGGGAGCACTGGCAGGAGGCCTGAGAGCAGAGCGGCAGCTTCAGCACGGTGCTGTGCCAGGGCTGTGCCCTCTGCCCTTTATCAGACCTGTCTGTTCCAGGGTCCCTGTCATGCTCATACATCTCTGCCACTTCCAGCTCATATCTCCCTCTGTTCTGCTCTCTGGGGCTGTAATTCCACCACCACTTACACCTGATGAGAGCATGGTAGATCACAAAAAAGGGGCTTTCTGTCCTCCAGCTGTGACCTGGCTGCTGGTGCTGACTCCCCTTACACCTTACTCCTATGCTTTACTGGAGTCTGACATTGTGCCAAACATACGCAAAAGCTCATTGTAGCATTATAGTTCCTGACTCAGTGGCTATTGAAAAATAAACCAACAATTTGGTCAGTGCCAGCGATTACCAAAAGTTTGTCTACAGAGTTTGTCACCACTAATCAGTTAAATTATTTGCAAGGCTGGTTCATTCTGTATTCTTATTGCATCTTCTAAGGAACAACTTGGACAGCCATAGAACTGTATTGCTGAGTAGAAGAATATATGTTTTGGTCATATGAGGCACTTCAGCTTATTCCCAGGAGATGAAGGTCATGTCTCTTTTCCTGATTTCTAACTTGTCTTCTGTCCTTACTATATCTTTGAATGATGGAACTCACATTTAATTTTCAATATTTTTACATTATATGTGTGGAATAATGAAATCTGAGTTTATGGGCTTGTTTGTCTCTTTCACGGAAACTTGACT
This sequence comes from Pardalotus punctatus, assembly GCA_013400915.1. Taxonomy (NCBI): domain Eukaryota; kingdom Metazoa; phylum Chordata; class Aves; order Passeriformes; family Pardalotidae; genus Pardalotus; species Pardalotus punctatus. Next base: position 1,209,862 of record VZTX01051095.1, on the reverse strand, counting down.
GAATTAAATGGAGCTATTCTAGTTTTACAGCAGAAGTTGTGAGTTAGGCCTAGCAATAGTTTTGCTGTAGCCACAAAATCCATACTATTAAGACCCGCTATCACTATTTTGTCTATTTTTGTTTTCCTAAGTTTCGATTTACCACTTTGTCTTCTGTCCCTCTTAGTCTGTGTTTCAGACAGGAGAGAAAAAGAAACGGTTACTAGCTTTTCAACAGGATATATCAACTTGTACTAGAGACTTGATACTCAGTTTCTCTCTCTTTTTTTTTTTCTTTTTCCTTCTTCAGTCTTTATTTCTTAGGTAATACTCCTTCATTAAAAAAAAGAATGAAATTCACTACAAATCTTTCTTTTTCCAAATCTGAGTTAATTGATCTCTTCATCCTCTCATTTTCTTCACTTTTTTGAAAAAACTGCACCCTTCTCTCATCATGACATATTTTTTCTTTCTGGCTTTTTGGTTTCCAACTGGAGCTGCTCAAATCATATCTTATGAGTGAATGATGAATCTATTTAACAACTTTTTTATCCTTTCAAGGATTGTCCAGACACAACATGGCTTTCTTCCAAATGTATGTGAAGATATTTCAGTTTATATATGTCTTGTAAATTCTTTTGAGGCTTGCTTTTTATCTATTCATTCTCCAGAAGTTCAGTACAAGGCTAAAAAAAAAAAAATTCTCAGGTACGTTTTCAGAGATCAGAGGAGAAAACTTCCAAGTAAGGAAATATAAAAGTGGGTAAAAGCAAATCTCATCTGAAGTTATGTTAGGTAGGAGGGGGTCTGTGTGCTCAGTGGTACCACCAAATATCAAAAGTGGTATTTGGGAATAACTCTATGCTGGTGAGTGTGTTCCTGATCCTGCTGTCCTTCCTCACATTTTGTTTTGGAATTTTGTTAATTTCTTAATTAATAATTAATTTTGACTTTGGAATTGTTTGATCTGAACTTTATCAAAATTCTTTATTTTACCCAAGATGATTTTTTTCCCCACTTCAGATGGGAAATTTTGTATTATGAGTGAAACTATATTGGCTACAGTCTTGCAGGTCTTTGTCTATTTCTTTGCGCATATGAAACTGGGTTTATGTAAGTGTTCTTGAAAGGGACATGAGAAATAACATCCTCTGTGGCAGAAAAAGAAATCACAGACCATCAAGAATGTGCCACTTTCCACGACTTCCCTTTGAACTGTCAGTCAATTATTTTGGTGCCTATTGTGTACTTCTTTTTGTGCTCTTCCTTAAAATGCACTCCTCTTGGAAAATGACTTCTCTAACACTTTACAAACATCTCTGGCTTTCACCACCCCTCAAGCGCATTGCTGGATGTCTGCTGAACATCCAGTGAGTTGCTGGATACTGCTGGTATGCCAAATTTAGACTGTGTGGTGAAGGCTGCCCTGAACAGCTCTGAGCACAGTGTTGGCTGCTGGTCTTAGCAACCAATAAATAATTAAAAAGTTGGATATTTAATGATCCTTAAAGAAGAATGAGTCACCCAGCCCTCTACTGTTGATTTCTTCATTAGCACAGACATAGAGCCAGCACTAAGAGTTGGTTTTCCCTTATGCTTTTATTTGGTGACCACTTGGATATGGCTTAGGAAACAGTTAGCATCTCTCCAGCAGTCAGGAAATGTTTATTTCCAACTGTTTATTTCCCTCAGTGGATTAATAAGTCTATTTCAAAGTGCTGCAAAAATGAAAACTAGATTTTCAAGATGGGGAAGGAAGAACATTCACAGAGACATAGAGTTTCATCAAACTCCCTTTTTCCTGCACCTCAAAGGAAACGTTTAAATGAATGGCTCAGTTTCCTTAACTTTCCAATGTACCTGATCAAGTATATAAACAACGTGAAGGGTAATAAAAGCAATTCCCTCCGCTGGAGAGAATAGAAGGGGAAATAAGAAGGAGTTGTTAATATTCTGGAACAAAACCTTTCCACTGAACTGGTCTCAGCTTGATTATCACATTAAGGAAACAACACTAAGCTCTTGCAAAGACTTCACTCAGTATTAAAAAGTCAGTAAGAAGAACTCACGGTTTAGTGTCATTTACTCAGAATCTCTGTGATCCACAAAGCCTCCTTCTCTTTTCCTCTGGCATGGAGTTTAAGTCTTAAACATAGTTTAAGACTTTTTGCCTTGTTTACTGAGGTCTTTTATTCCTTACCACGTGGGGATTTTGTGTCTTCTGAATTTGTGAGAAATATCTATTATACAGTTATCATGATTTTAATAAGATAGGCATTTCAGTCCCAGGTGGGTGGGACAGAGTGTCCTGTTCCCCTGGGATGCAGTAGGTGAGTTCCCTTCAGTAGTGATCTTGCAAAACTAGAATGAACATGGATGAAGCTGCTCATAAGGACAAAGCTCTCATTACTGCTGCCACTCCTGTGAGAGCAAGGAGATGCATCAGGAGGGACTGGACAGTGAACAGGAGAACAAGCCCCTCTTCTGGGCAATTCCATGGCCAAACCAAGAAGGAGAAATGATGGACAGAGGTCTGTCTGGCCCTGGCATACTTCTCAGACCAATTCTTGCCACTGTGGAGAATATGGAAGAAAAAGATCAAGAGAAGCTTGGGTAAACCTGTAGGTGTGAACAGGGATTTCAATTTCAGAATTCCAAAGCCAAAATTCTAAAATTAACATGTAAACACCAAACACATGTTGTCCCAATTTTCAGAGATAGAAAGTGCCAGAAAGTCCCAACTAAAGTCTTTGTTAGCTGCAAGTGTTTAGCACTCACAGCATTGATTTTGGCACTTTAATTCATGATTGCTAGATTCGGTAGGGTACCAAGTTTATAAATCACTCCTTACATTTGGCCCAGTGGTTGTAGATCTCCAGCTGGAGAAGAGTGTGACCCAGAGGTGGATTTGGCAACTCCAATATGCTTTAGGTCAAACATCTGTAGGGAACATGTGTCTGATTTCCTTACAACTTCATTGTTTCAGTAGATGGTGTATCCAGGGCAAAGTTATATCTGCTACTGAAAAAGCTGAATGCAAATACCAGGAACCTCTGGGAAATTTTAGTTAATAGGAAAATAATCTAAAACAAATTCATGTGGTTATACAGCCAGAAGAAAAGAAATGAAAATAAAAGGAATTACTGATCCAACCAAGTAGGCACAGAAATGAAACCCCTCTAGGATTTTCTTTTTAGTTTCTCCAACTTCCATTAATTTAACAAGCAAGATAGGTCAGCAGCACGGTCTTGTTATGAATAAACGACTGCCATCGATTCACTAATGTTAAAAAGTCCAGGCATTCAGCATCATTTGCAGCTTTGCAGAGGGAGCTGTGGCGCAGCAACCTTGTCCTCGGCTCCAATCCTAATTCAGATACTCAGCCCTATGAGTCAATGTAGCAACTGCAGTAATGAAAACCTAGCTATGGAGAATGCAAGCTGCAGTACCACAAAACACCAATTAGCCCATTTCTAGCTGGGGTAAGAGAAGTTGTGTAAAGTACATCTGAAGTTCCTACATTTGGATTTTATGCTGATAAAAGACTGTGAGGCCAGCCTGAGATGTGGAAAGTTTTGTATCATGCTCTCCTTACAACACGTATGTGTTTGCTTGTACTCTCCAGTAACTTCAATAGTGAAACATTGTAAAATCTGAAGAAAGTTCTGAGATTCTGTTTTCTCCATGTGTTGTCTCTTTTTTTTTTGTGGAAGGAAAGTTATTTAACTGTTAAACTGGTTATCAAGCATCTCAGTGGACCAAAACCTGATAATAGCTCTTCATGTAAGTAGTATTTTATTTCTCATGGGGTGAGTGGAGATCTCCATGGGGAATTCAGTGTCCCCCATAATATTGTTTCCTTGATGTCAAATACAAAAGAAAGGAAAATGCAAATAAACACATTTGACTAAATATAGCCATAAATAAATTTAACCCTAACAAAAGCTGTGTTCCTGGTCTGGATTCAAAAACTCATTGCAGAATAACTTCTTGGAACACAGGTAAGAAGTTTTATGTAACAGACAGAAAGTGAAGAGTTTACAAAAAGTTTAAATGTTGAAACATCTTTGCAAGAAAAATTGGCATATTTATATAAACAAAAAGACATCACAAAAATGAAAAAACATGCAGAAATACAGCTTAAATATATTTAAGGTGAAATTATTCACTCTATGGCATATTTGAACACTGTCTAGAATACTGTAGTGTTTCTTCTGCCTAGTGTTATAGGCATAAAAAGGACTTTTAAACAACTCATCCTGAATTTATAACCCCTACTTTTGATTAGAAAAAAATTATTGAACATTGAAAGGTGGTTAAGACATACTAAGGGCTCTCTATTTCCAAAATAGTATGTATCTTTTTTTTTTTTTTTTTTGGGTGTGTGTGTGAATTGCTATTGTCAGAAGCAAGGGCTACCAAGTCCTGTTGAGAATATGTGCCACTCTTGAAACTGGCATTGCTGAGGGCAGTAATTCCTGCCTGAACATGCATGTATGAATAGGTGTATGCATGGTGCTTATACCTATTGCACCATGGCTGCTTTCATGTACCATTTTTGACCTGTGGGAAATGTCTTTTCTAGATGGTAGAGCTTATAGTTTTTCCTCAACGATTTCATGGAGAGTTTCGAGACTTTTTGGATCTTGGGAAGGATGAATCCCTCAAAACCCTGACAAGTTAATTGAGGGAGGTAATCTTAGATTTAACTCTTCCACCTTTTCTGGTGATGTGAAGTGAGGACTGATCTGCCAAAAGGAAATTTGCTATTCACTTTACAGTATAGACCACCTCATAATATTTCAAATAGAGAACTTTTTTTATATTCTTTTATTTTTAATCTCTTTGTCATGGACACAGTTCACAGTTACAACTTAACACTCCCATATCCACCCACGTGAAGTCAATGTTTTAAATAGAGTGTCTCAAAGAGATACCAAAATCAACAGCATTTGTGACCTAGGATGAATTAGAAAATGAATCAAAACTCTTTAATCAAACCAGCCACTGTTTTTACTTAGCATTGATGTTTCTATGTGCACAGCATATGAAGCCACAAACTACGTAGCTTTAAGTCTGTAACTTACATACACCAATATGTAACAGAAATTTGGCAAAAGTGGAGAAAATAGAAATATATTCAGAATGTTTGTTTAAAGAATAATAAAAATTTAGTCAAATTAATGAACAAATATTAGTATATGAGAGTATTTTAGTGTTTATGTTGTCCAAATGATCTTTGCTATGTAAATAATTTGTGGACAGCCAATATTTGCTTTTCAAACTGTCACTGGTTGGACTGGTTGCCTGGCAATATTCCTTTTTCCAAATAGATGTGTGAGTAATATTTCCAATTAATATTTTTGCAGTTCTGGGTTCCACAAATACTCACATATGGGTCCTTTAAATCTGGTGTCTGAATCAATTATGCCAGCAAATTTCATGGAAATTGTGGCTCCAAGATGTTAATTAATGAAAATAGCAAAAGGATATTTCTATACAAAATGAATTGCAGTGTTTTTCCCAGCCTAACACCCAGACACCCGTTCTCTGGTAACAGACAATGCAGATACTTATAAAGAAATAAATATACATAAATAAAACAATTAAATTTTATTTCCTGCTTGCAAACTCTGTGTGGGTGGCAGTTTATTCTCTTCTCTTATTCCAACTGGGTCAAATTCAAGTTGGACTTGAATATAGTTTGCATCTTGCTCTTCTTCTTGTGAAACTTGGGAACTTGCAGAAAGGGGTCATTTGGCAGGAGAAAGTGTAGTGTTAAGAGTTAGACTTTGCAACAGAGGTGAAGCCTAACTTATTGTACTCATATGGTGGCTGGATGATGCTTGGTTGCTCCTCTCATGTCAGCAAATCAGAAGCCAGATGTCTTACTTTTTTTTCTTTAATTCCAGACATAGAGTAGTGTCTTGTGAGGGTCAAACAAATATCCATGTATTCAGAAGTAAAAATCATGATCATGTTGAAGGGTTTACAGTCAAGTTAGAATGTTCCAAATTTATTTTTGAGTCAATGTCCAGACCCTTGCTTTTGTTGCAAATACCAATTAGGAAATGAGGGATAAAACAGTTTAAAATTGATGGAATTTTCAATATACATTTTTTCTTAAATATTTTCATATTTTCATCTACATTACATGCAAATACAAATTGTTCTACTTAATTTTTGGTAGGCATTCTGTAGACACGATGCCTATGTAGGCTGGCATGAGCGTGAGTTTTATGTTGCACATTTAAGTTTATTTTTTTTCTCTATTGCACAGGTCAAATGGTAGGTTTGAGGACTAGAAAGTCCAGCTTCAATATCTTGTCTTGGCTTAAGAGTAACATCCAAACTTCTCACGGCTGTTATCTCTTTAAACAACATGCTCCTGAAGCTACAGCTGTGTCAGCCTGTGAAGTGGGTCAGGGACTGGTCTCTGACTGAGACTTATGAATACACAGTTAAAATTAAAGTCTTTGTTTATACAATAAAAATGTCTTATCTAACATACTGTCAAAAGTCAGCAATCTTAGGGATGCAGTAATTTCAACCTTTTGTGATATCTGTAGGACAATGTTTAAGATTGGGAATTATTCATGTTTTATCATTAATATATTCCTTAGGAAGATGAGCAATGATTTTTACACCCTCCTGCTGAAAGGAAGTCAGGTGAAAGTTTCATTTGGAGTCCTATATGTGATGGTTTGGTGTGGTTGTGGAGCCAGACTGATTCAGAGTGCTGGAGTGGAGGCTTCCAGAAGTGATGGGACAGAGGAAAACAGACAAAGTCCTTTTAGAATAGAGAACATAAAACAAGCAATAGGTATGATATTTGCTCAATGAACAAATCACCCAGCAGTTAGATAACCACCACAGCTTCTCTGGAAAAGGATTTGTCCTGCTCTGCTCGGCAGAGCTTCCTTTCACTGCTCCCAAGGGCTAGAAGATTTGGATTAGGAGAATGTCACCTCCTTCTCCTTCCCAGAGAAAAGTGCTCTCAGAAGCTGTCCTGCACCTAACATTGACTTGGACACTAATCTTAGATACCTTCCTCTTCTGTATTTTTCTCTACTGAGGAGCTAGGTAACACCAATTTGTGTCTGAACCGTTGTTTGAGAGCCCATTTTGGGATTTTTGTTTCCTTTTAAGTGTGGTCCTGGGGTGCTAGCAAATGAAGTTTGAAGTTCATTGCTTGATCAAAACTGTACAACCACATCAACACTGAAGCCCATCTGAAACCTGGTGGTTTTGCTCTGTTCCCTGGGAGTTCGAGTGCACTACTGGTATGAGACTAGATAAAAGAGTTGAGGGAGAGCAATCTCTTGTTTCTAGAGAGTCAGAAACAATCTTTGAATAGTATTTCCCGATTCATGTGGGCTGTTAAGACATGACCAAGCCCAGATTTAAAAAAAACTTCAGCAAAATTTATCCTTAGCATGTTCACCCGGTGGGAGAGAGAAAGACCTCCTCCCTAGAAAGACATCATACACCACTGTAATTGACAGCATGTGCATTAGATACACAACCTAAAATTAAATTGATATGTCTCAGGGATTCCATCTGCTGTCAGATCTAACCTACCACAAAGTGAGCAGCAGAGCTAGGCTCAACCAGAGCCTCTGTCTCTCCCCTCAAGCTTCAATGGTATGACAAAGTAGGAATCAAGACACAAAATTTGTCACAATATTTCTCTTAAGTATTCTGAAGAAAGATATGATCATCAAGATGAGTAATAATGGCCAAAAACCTAGAAGTCCACTTTGTCCTGTGTGATGAATACTTACCATTTCTTATAGCTTCTTCTGATTCATCTTGCGCAACTCATTGCTGATGAAGGTTGTTGGATGACTAAATAACCAGCTGAAATGACATTCAAATTGTTTCTAGAAACATGCAAATTGTTTCTAGAAATGGACTTGACAATAAAAATCAAATAAAATGGGTTATTAATGAGAATTAAAAGGACGTCTGGCGTCTAAAGGAATGTGCAGATCTGTAAGCCAACAGAATGACTTCTAAAGCAAATATGACAAAACAGAGTTGATCTTGTAGATGTCTGTTCAACTCAGGGATTAAAGACCAAAGAAGCCTCACTGACCTCAATCATTCCTTCCTTATGGTTAAAACGGCTCATGGTAATACGCACTGTGTTGCCCGTTAGATCTTAATTTTGCTGTGTATTTTCCAAAGGGTGATGTCCACATGCATAGAGACTGTAATATTGATTTTAAAGTGAACAGGAGCAGGCATTTGCAGTTCATCTGTCACTAACAGACAGAAAACATTTTCTTGACTTAGCAGATACTTACATTCAAAATATTTTTAGCTGTAATAGTAATCCCTAACTATTTAAAAAAAAAACCCAAACTAATTGGAAAGAACTGTTTATCACAGCCGAGCATTCCCAGAAGGGGAATCAATTTATATAAACATGCTAAAACTGACCTATTTATGAAATGTTATGGAGAGCTGAGAAGAGAACCAAAACAGATCTTTATCTTATGTTCACTGTTTTAAAAGATCAACGGTTGGGTGAAGGCTGAGGCTGGCTATCGCATGTGTTTTAGATGTGAATGTCAAGGTCATCTAAAATCTGTTGCCAAAGTCACTGTGAATGCCAGCAAAATGTAAACTAATGTTCCAGGGCTCTCATTATATGCTTAATATGAATATGCTTCCCTTTGCACATAAAGCCCTGTGAATGCAGCAATCAGTTGCTCCTGTGAAAGTTACAAAATACAAATGTAGATGAAAGAAACCCTCATAAGATGTAACCCCTAAGGAAAAAAAAACCCAAGAAGGATATATTTGTGATTTAATACATGGTAATATGCTATTAAAAAAGTTGCATTAGTATGTATATAAGCAGATTTATTTTAATGTGGTTTAATCCAGTAAATTAGTTTCTATGTCAGAAAAATATCTGAAAAGACCAAATATAATCTGCAAGTTCTATTTTGTCCATAAAATGTCTGTCATCTTCAGAGAATTTTCCGCAGACCTCATTTATCTTAACCAAAGAGGAAAATCCCCACACAGTTGAGATCAATTGCAAAATTACCACAGAAACCATCGGAGCAGCAGTTTCTGCCAGCCTTAATTTTACCCAGCAAGGATTCTTTATCCAAGGACCACAGTATTTCTCGTTCACTAGGTGAGATTTCATTACACATGGTCACATACACTTAAGAAAGACTGTGAAAGTGTAAAAGAGCCTCCTTCTGTCAGGACTTTTGTGTAACAAGTTGGTAAAGTTCAGATGCATCATTTGCTCCTCCCCATCAATACCCAGATGCAAGAGCTGCATCCTGAGCTCCTTGGGAGAGTGGGCACATACTGCAGACTGCTCCATTTTAGGATGCTGCATCAGTCAGCAGCTCCTGGTCTGTCTGCACTGATGTTCCTGATGTTGATACAGATGTTTCTTCTGAGCACCTAGCTACCACAGAAAATTTTAAGTCATACAAAAGTACTCTGTCATTGCTGGAAATTGCAGTGTTCAGTCTCAAATTCCAAAGTTTCCCTAAAATCAGTGCAAACGTAAGGCAAAGCCTTAAGCAGCATTATTCCAAACCTACAAAATTAGAACAGTTGGAAACATTGACAAGGAGTAAAACAATTTTCCAAATGAGAGAAATGCATACAAGTTTAGGAAAGAGATATGGATTGTCTAACAGTGCCCTGTAACAGTGTTTTATTTATGATGTTGCCCAGTAGCACTGCTCTAAGCTAAGACAATCACCGTATAAACATGGCTATTTCTGAGAGTGCTAGCTTTATTTGCTGAGGAATTGAGTGAGGGAGAGGGGGAAGGCAGACATAGCAAGGAGGAAGGGAGGGGAAAAGGCTGACAGAAAAAACAAGGAGAGTGCCAAAGCAAGAAAGATAGTGTTTGTGTTTAAATGTAGAACTTGAAGCTGTGCCAAATCAGAATTTTCTTTAGGAACTTGAGAGCTGAAAACTTCATGAGCATGCTCAGATCATGGGCAGACAGAGACACTGCAAGTTCACGGTAATGTGCTGTTATGAGGCTGGGGAGAGAAAATGGAGAAAAGAAAGAAAGAAATGGCCTTTGGCCGCTACTGTAATGAACTGAGGAGGGTAAGGAACATGAGCTCTAGCAATTCTTTCAGTAAGCCTGGCTCAGGCAGATGGTGTTTAACAAAATCTGGTAGCAGGCTGGGGATTTTTGGAATAGCCTTTCTATTCTAGGACCAGTAAAAAAAAATCAATGATACATATACATAAATAAATACATAAACAGATAAGATTCAGCTGGTGGACTTGGTTTAGCTCTGAGTTTGCAGGGGGAGGTTTCTGAAAGTTGAAACTCTGAAACTGAGGCTTATAAATGGCTGAACTAACATGGTTTTGAAGAAACTCTGCACAAGTTCATAAGTTGTTGGAATGGCACAAATTCATTTTGATGGGAATTACACTGGAGTTGATTTCAGCTGTGGGGGTTCACAGCTTTTAGTTTTAGTGTTCTGAAGTCACACTTAGATGAGACATCATTGTTGGGAAAATACACCAAAAATTTGGAAGGTTATTTTGAAATTTTATTTCCGGCTCAGCACAGTTTTGGATAGCGTGGACTGTAACTTTATTAACAAAATTGCAAGAAAAACCTTTTTCAGTTCCATAAGAGACTAAAAGTTTAATATTTTTTAATACAGGCTTTAAAATATGGCATCTCATGTATGGGATTTGTAAGGTAGGTAAGACTTATAAGGTAGATCATCCTCTTGGCATATCATGAATTCTAGACTTCCATTTAGAAGATAAACTGTCAAATTTGGACAGAATCTAAGACTCCTTTCCCCATGCAAGGAAATAATGACATCCAGGGCTGCAGGGTCTCAGTATAAAAGGTTTCAAACCTTTAATAAGGTGTGTTAACTCGCTACAGTTAATGGTCTTATTGTCATTAAAAATGCTCAGTTCCTACCAAAAAAGAATAAAAGAGTCCAGCCATCACTTCTTCCTGTCCATCTTCCCCAAAATGTATTTCAACAGGGGCAGAATGGTGCATTACAGCGAAAGAAACTAAATGGACTGGAAAAGGTCTGTAAAATCCTGTGAAAGGAGGAAAAAGTTCACAAGGAATGATGGTTCACTGTCCTCTCTCTGTTCTTTTATGGGCATCTTTCTACTGGTCACACTTGAGTCCATATACTGTCCCAGATGAAGGTTTTATTGACAGCCCTGTGGTTTTTTCTCAAGTAGAAATCATCACTATTCAAGAAACTGGAGGGCAGTGCTCAGCTCCTATATTTCAGGGAACTGAAGAAAAATACCAAGAGATCTTGGTCAAAACATTGCTTTCTTTAATGAGAAAAATGGTAATGACGATTTCTGTAATATACAACTGGATAAACTTTACAGGCACCATTCTGATGGAACTCAGAGCATCCCATTTCCTCCTCCAAGCACCAGCACATGAACTGCTTATGGAATCACAGAGCTGGCAATGATGTCAAGAAACCACTCACATTTCTCCTGCCTTAAAGTGCTGTATTTCTGTAATTTCTGACACAAGTAGTTCCAATCTGTTTTAGAGACCCTCGACAATGGAGAGTTTGCAACTTCCCCAGATATTTTACATCTGTTTGAATGTGAGTGCCTAAGGCCCAACATGCCTCTTCCACATTTCAGTTTCATCATACTATTTTTTTGGTCTACTCAGTCTCAGTAGAAAGTGTATTATTCCCATTTTCTTGGATGCAGTCTTTTATGTGTTATTATGTCCTTTTTTCAGGGTTTTATTTTGTACACTGAGTCCTAGTTTACATTTGGGATCAGACCTTATTCTGGCTACTCTATTCTATACTTAGTAAAACAAATGTATGTCATGTAAGTGATGAAAAAAATCTCTATTAAAAGTAATAACAGCAGAAACTTGTGTGTGTGCAGCACTTTATCTGTGCAGATCATTGCTATGGGTTGGATTCCAGGACTCTGTGTAACCATAATGTTCAAGAGCTTGTAAAAGAGCACTGTGGCAGGAGTAGACTTTATTACTCTACATTTTATTTTAATGTGTTATCAAATATTTGGAAATGTCATACGCACTTGGAAGTCACTGATACTACAGCTGATCTGCTGCTGCATTCATGTCACATCAAAATAGAGAAATAAAGTAATAGATGAATTATTCTTGCTATTAAAGTCTACAGCCAAGTTTTTTTTTCTGCAGAGGTAATATTAACCTCCATGAGAAACTGTGTATCTCTGACATGATTAACTAAATGAGGAATTTGTATTAAAAGGGCAGATTTGTCTTAGGAGGTTTTTTTTTTTGAGCATACACATTTTAATATAAACACATCTTTTCTGTGGTGTGATAAACGATCTGTGCAAGTGACTTTCATGCTCTCAAAATAATTCAGAGTTAAAGCTCCCTCTAACTTGCTTCACTGGATATATGTTTATTCTTAGGAATACTGAAGATTTTAAACAGTATGACTCTGTCCCCTGTCCCCGATTAGTAATTCAGTAGAAGTGTCATAAAAAAAAAAAAATCAAAGAAATGAAAATAAGTGGCATGACACTGGAGACCCCATTCAAGCAATGTTGCAGCTCATGCTGGAAATGGAATCTCCAGTTTCATTTGTTTTGATGTACTGTATAAATATTTAAAGAATGCAAGCTGCAATTTTATCCAGCCTTTGCTGAATTTCAGTGTCATGTCTTGGTGGGGGTCTTAATGCTGATACTAATTGCTCTTGGAATTGCTGGTTCAGCAGACCAATGGGGATGTATGTAAACCCACTGTTGCTCAGAAAAACAACACAGAACAAGTTTCACTTGAAGCAATGTTTCAAGTCTCACTGAAATACCATGGAAGATGGTGAGCCTGCATATACATTATGGAATTCAATGCATGAATGATGAATCTCATTTAACCTTACTCTGCATATATGATTTTACTGCATTTCAGGGCTTTTTGGCATAGAAAAATACTTTTATATGCAATGAAGTAATTTAAGAGTCACTGAAATAGCCAAATAACAAGTAAATAACAGTGTCATTAGACAATGTTTTGTGATACTTTTATTTAGAATATTCATTTGAAAATCTCATAACATGCTTATTGAGAAATCAGATCCTTTTGAGATTAGAGAGCCATTACACTCCATCTCACAAATTAACAGTAGTGTAAGATCAACAGTTGAAGATTAATATACTAAAGTGACAGCTGTGATGCTGGCTGATGTTCTGTGGATTAAACTGAGAACCATCAGAGCTAAATATGGAATGAAGACACTGGAATTTCTATCATAGGTTGATAACACAATCACATCCACCAATAAAATATGTCTGATTGATACATGTAGCCTGTCTTGGAGGATGAAAACCTACCACCTAAAAATCTACCAGATTCTAAAATCTATCTGACTCACAGGGTAATTACATGAGCTGCAATGTGAAAACTTGTAGGAAACCATAAAATACCATCAGCCATTTGGCTGTCAATTCATCCTACTTTCCAGCTGTGTGTTTGCTGAAGAATGTTCACAACATTTGAACAGAAGAACACGAGATATGGGGAGATATTCCTGTGTGATCACACATCTAATCTCTAGGGTGTCCATACTCTGAAATAAAATAAGCCAGGGTTACAGTTTGGCCCAGAAGCTAAGTGACAGAGGGTGATTCCTGTCCACAAATCCCCTTGAAGAGGGCAGCTCTGTCCAGGCTGCTGGTTGGGAATGTTGCTTCGTTTGTGTTCTTTCCAAGCTGTGTTTATGCACTGTGAGTCATTGATTGCATCCAGAGCTGTACCTTGAACAACCTTAGGAATTCAAGGTCAGGGAAAGTCACAGGACAGGATTGCTCCTGTGCCTAGCCATGTTTCGTTAGGAATGCAGCTGAATTTCATGGATAAGGATTTTGTCCAGCCTATCTACTGGTGGTGTTACTAGTAAAGGAAAGGGAGTGTGTGTGACCAGCTGCTGGATGATTTATTATTGGCTCAGAGAAAAGCTCCAAAAGTTAAGTAGAGAAAGCCTTGGTTAGTTCTGAACTTCACCAGCTTAAATGGTTCATGAAAAATCTCCCAGATGATTATTTTCAAGCCTTTAGTCTCTACATGTAGCCCCGTGGCAGAAAGTGTTGACTTTCCCTATAAAAGGATGGATTTTTGTTTAAATATTGGCCCAGGAGACAGAGACAGATATTGTTAAATATTACTGAGGTGTTTCTGGGAGTCTCAAGACTTTATTCTTCCCTGGGAGAGGATTATTCGTGAAGGCATCATTTAAAACTACAAAGACTGTCATACTGCAACACATCAGCTCATTGAACAGAGGAAATAGGGGCAGCACCTAAAACTGTAGCCTGATTTTGGAGCCTGAGGAGCTGTAAGGCAGTTGGCATCAGAACTGCAGGTTTTTGAGCTCTCCAAAACCATTTCAGAGGCAGTGTTTTCCAAAATTTTGTTTTGTTTCTGGAATTCAAGAAGCTTTTGGTCAACTCACTCAGGCATATGTTGAGATCATTGGGATGTCCTTTGCAGGGTCAGGAGTCAAACTTTGATGATTATTCTGGGTCCCTTTCAACTAATGATATTCTATGGTTCTATGATTCTACTTGATTTCCTTGAAAAAACAAATGAAAATTTTGTTTTCACTATTATTATCCAAGAGAAATCATGGCTCCAAAATATTTTCTTGTTAATTTCAGAGAGAACATATCTTGTGTGATCTACTCCCTGAGAAAGCAGTCCCATGTTTAAACATGTCTGTACAAAAATATGGGGAGTGAACTTATTTTGGGGGCTTTATATATAGATGAATGTAACACTGACCTCAAGTTGTTAATCTCACTTCAAAGCAAAGTTGTCTCTTCTCCACATGATAGAACTCTCCTTTCTGGAACTTGCAAAAATAGTTTTATGCTTTGGGTCTGTCTGTCTTTAAGGAAACACATCACACTGCAGTTTTCTCATTCTGCTCCACGAGCCTCAGATAATTCACAGCGCTGTGTAAATAGGTCTTGAAATGTGCTCCATGGGAGATATGTAATTCTAATAGTTTTCTACCTTTATTACCTCTGAACTGTAATTTGCTTCCTTTAAGGAGACTTCTGTTTTCAAACATAGGCCTCAATTTTTGTTTCGGTGCAATGAAGTCTTGCAAAGAAAGCGCACAATGTTCTCTCTTGTAGCCTTCACTGTAATTTTTTCTTATTTTTCAATGTCTTGCTGAATTTTTCCATGCCTTGGAATTCTGATAAGAACACCAGGAGTAACCAAGAGAAAGTTCAAAGTGAAGAAGAGGAGAAGCTTCTTCCTGATTAGCAAGAAAAATAAGTACTAAATGGACAATATTATGACATCTGCAACACATGTCCGGTGAAAAAAAGGACATGAAAAAATTATACAAAAGGACAACAGATTCATAATTACATTTGTCCTAAACCATTATTTATATGCTTATTCATAGAAGATAGTTAATGAACCTGCTCTGGGATTCTTCTGGTTGAAAGACAATATATAAAGTGCAACCATGGCTGCATTCTGTACTGTTTGTAGCAGATGACTGAAGAAATTGAAAACATGATGGACAGTAGAGTGTGCTGTGAAATAAAAATTAATGAACAAATGTACTAATAAGTAAATGACATATTAAATATATTATGAAGCATAATTTGTAGTAGAAAACAAATTACTGTTTGCAGATGACCTAGGTTTGTTACTTTGAAAGCAGAATCTTAAAATAAAGCAAGTGCAGATTAATTCCTTTCCTTGTACCCAAGTCAATTAATTTTTTTCTTTCCACAGTGTTGAGGGAGGAACCCAAGATTAGTTTTCAGAGTGTTGCATGAATAAGTAAAATTAATGTGATATCTCTATCTGCAGAGTGCATTTTTACATGTGAGGATAAATTACTTTTGTGTCACTTTTAAACCTAAATAGTCTCTGTCAAGAAAATAAAATATCCATTAAAAAGATATTTTTAATGCTTATCAGAGGTGTTTCTGTGCCAAATACACAATATCCTGTGAAGTACAGAATAGTGTGCTGGTTACTCCTTTGATCTCAGTATCCTTCATCCTGGTCTGCTGCCAAGGATCATTCACTCTCTGCACACATCAGCGGGGACGGGGAAAAATGAATGCAACTGAATTCACATCTCACTTCCCCTGTTTCTCGGTCTCACTGACTCTGATGTCTTTGGGGAAGCTATTCCTCCCTAATGGGCTATAAGAAACACCACCTTCAACACAGACAGATGGCATCTTCCTTGCTCAGTCAAATAAGGGACAAAGGACCCCTCTTTAAAGCTTGGAGCTGGCCGTGTTATGATGACTTTTCTGAGGAAGGACAGCCGGTGGCACAAATACATTACAAAGTATAATGCAGAACTACAGATCTAGCTCTGCCCACATCAGGATGTGATCACCTCAGCATGGCACTGTTAGTTCAGGTGCCAGCACTATTAGTTCAGGTGCAGCAATGTGCTAACATGGCTCTGCTACTTCCAATGTCCACATCATTTTTCCTACAAAGCCTTGCCCTGCCTTGCTCAGCTCTGCTGTATGGTGGTACAAGAACTTATATAAATGCCCTGTCTACATGATGCCTCCTCTTAGATACCCATATCTTAATTTATATAAAACTCTTTATTGGATTTAACCAAAATAGATAAATTCCCATATAGGAAAAATGTCTTTACTGTGAGGGTAGTCGACACTGGTACAGGTTGCCCAAAGCAGCTGTGGATGCCACATCCCTGGAAGTGTTCAAGTCCAGGGAGGATGAGGTTTTGAGCAACCTGGTCTAGTGGAAGATTCCCTGTCTATGGCAGGGTAGTGGTAATGGGATGATTTTTAAGGTCAATTCCATTCTATGATTCAGTGAGTCTACACTACGAACTTAGGCGGCGAATCGACTTCCAGTAAAAGACTTTGCCTTGAGTAGTTCCTAAGAGGTTATCCTAATAGAGAAGGAGGAATAGCGGTTTGCCTAAAACAGCAGATTAAGGTGTGGCATGCTGGGGTTTGAATTTGCACAGTACCGGCTCCCCCTTCCCTCTAGATGCTGCCTCTGAGAGGTTCTCTGCGGTGGGTACACACACCAAAGGAACTCAGGACACATCTGCTGTGTTCTATGCCCACCTGGTGCCCATCAATCTGCAGACATCTCAGAGTGATGTGGGGGCTGCTCTGTGGCTCTCTGGAAAAATGTCACTGCTCAGAGCCACCAAAACAAGTCCTCGACACACACAGCCCGTGGCCGTGTGTGTCCTGCTGGCCTGGCTGCTGCAAAGGGCAGTGCAGGCTGACAGTAAACACAGCCAGGCACTGCTCTTTCATGCTTACACCGTGACAAGCACGGGATGTGCAAATGTTTACATCACCTTAGGGAAGAGATAACTTTGGATTCACCTGTAAACTCAATGCAGAGATGCCTGAAGTCACATGCTCGTGCCTTCAGAGAATACTTCCTTCATGGCAATATTGTGGTATCAGACATCATGAAGCCTCAGAGTATCTTAAATTAAATACACAATGTTTCCTTAGACTAGGCTAGTTTTTCTGTCTAATTTTTTTCCTAATTTTTCTGATTTGTACCATGATTTTAAGGTAACATTAAAACTTTACTGTTTCATGAGTTTGGATCTGGTTGTATATAGCTGACATTGATTTATTATTTTCCTACATGCTAGAGAATAGAATATTTCATTTGGAAGAGACCTACAATGATCATCTAGTCCAACTGCCTGACAACTACAGGAACGACCAAAAGTTAAAACATGTTTTTAAGGGCATTGCCCAAATGTCTCCTAAACACTGACAGGCGAGGAGCATCGACCACTTCTCTAGGAAACATATGCCTATTTCTATATTGAATTTGATGTGGTGAAGCTGTGATTTTGTACTTTGTCCTGAAGTGTTGCCATCGAAGAAACAATAGCAACTGGTCCAAACAGCCAGTGCTTCACACACATAATTCTTGTCAGCCTAAACTTTCATTTTTGCACTAAAACAGCATAAATGTCCCTTGGAGAGAGATTGATTAGGATTAATGGATTACTTATACCCATTTTAAGTTATTTTTGTGCTGCAGGGGTGGTGGACGAGCCCTAATTGTGAATTAAAATTAGGCCTTTTCAATCAAAATTGCTTTGAATTTCTGTCATAATTTAATAATGGTAATATGCTCTCTTGATCCACTGCAAGTGTTCTGTGCCTTTAACACCCATAGCACAGCTCACAGTAGTAACCCTTGCAGAGCCAGGTGTAGTGATGAATGCCAGACATTCCTTCTGTAGTTTTTTTAAGGATAAGTGTTTTACTGCATATGTGTCTACCTGCATTGGACTTTGGTACTGAAACAGACCTTGTGGCACACAATACCCACACAGGGGATTCCTATTCCTGTCGGGGAATAGCTCCAGCACCACCTCCTCTTGCAGTAACAGGGTTAGCAGGTGGTACCTGCAGCTATCCTGGACTGGTGAGCTGGTCTGCTTGCTGCAGACAGCAGATGGCAATGACCCATTACCTGCTTGTAGAAATTCCTTCTGTGTTGGAAACTTTTTAGTTTCCTTTTGATTTTTTTGAACTTATTCCAAAAATCCTGTCTGTTTTGAATTTCTTGCATGATCTTTCTCATCCCAATACAATATAAATGAATTTTGAACACCTTTTCATTTACATACTAATAACTGATCGGGGAAGAATTTCTGATGCAATAAACCTTAAGAAAGTAATGCAAGACAAATGTTCAGCTTCTGCACAAAATAGGTTGAGTTTTTCAGGCTCTTGCACCTCGAGTTGGTGACCAGGGAAGTAAAAAACCAGTGTAAATATATACCACTAAGGTAGGTGTTAGATGAGAGAGAGGACTTTAATATGCTCTTATACTACCTTGTCTATTAGAATGATGTTAAAAAAACCCATGAATTCAAGTCTGTACATTGCCAGATAATAAATAAGAGTGAAACCCCTGAGTTTTGAACTCATATGGCACAGGTGCAAATGATTACTCCAAGTTATGTGAACAGAGGCAGCACATGTCGACATTTGGGCACGAGAGGCCTGACATTTGCACATACATCTTCTGTGGGTGCAGCCTAAGAGTGGCAGCAGATTTTCCACTTTCCATATCTGCAAGCCAGAACCTGATCAGACAATGATGCTCAGGATAGGCAGTGCGAATCAGATGTTAGAGTGGATTAGGTAAGGATAATTAAAGGGCTTCGGGAACTCACGTAAAAGGAAAGGATCTCAATTATATTTATCTTACTTGGGATTCTTAAAAGAACATAGGCTGCAAAGTTTTGGCTTGTGCATGCACTTAATATGTTGGAACTCTGAATTAAGATGTATTCATTCAAATCCCTTTTACTATAAAGGAAGATCATGCATTTCACATCACTCTCCCCACTGGAGTTTAAAGAATCCAGTCACGGCCATGACTTGGCTGATGGACCACACTGGTGTGGATCCACAAAACTGCCTTCCACTAACAGTGACCTGCATTCTTAGGGGTAATTTTGAATTTTGTTGAAAAAAGAATGAGTGAACAAAGCCCAACTGACTGAAAACTCCTGGAATAAACCAAGTGAAAACTGATTCCTACATGTGTGATGTTTCATGACACATCTAAGCAAAATTCAGTGGAAAAAAAACCTCTTTGAAGCTCTTTAAGTGTTCGATGTTTGCTGAGGTGTGTTGCCCTGCACCTGCGTTTGTGAAATAAGATGTATTTTGAAGGGGGGCAGGGTTGAGTTTGGAAGGTGAGATGGCTCACTTTGTTGTGCAAGTCAAGTGCAATGGCAGCACACCACAGATGTCTGCCACATGTTGCGCACACTTTAATATTCAGTAGCAAATGTTCTTATTATATGAGAGCAAGAAGAATAAGGTTCATTTCATGAAAGCAGGTGAAGTAAACCCCATTGAGATGTCTGTCATATGGAATGCATAATGGATGATGGTCCAGATGCATCCAAAAAAGAAACGTGCTTTGCGTGCAGCTGAGATAGGGAAGCTCGTGGTAAATTCTGCCCTTTGTCTATGAGGCTTTGGCTCTGGACAGGGATTCTTGTCATGTGTTTCTGCCAAATATGTTAGTATTTAACTCTTATGTTTTACCATATATGGAGATCTACTTCAGCACTTTTGTGTTTACCATTTGGGTATTTTTTTTCTCTTCTCGTTCTTGTAGAACTGCTTAGTTAAAAATTTAGTGGGTCCAATGATTACTGATTTTACATTAAATCAAGAGAAGACACACACTTTTATTTTGGAATAAGTTGGACACAAGGAAGAAAACTAAACAAAAACCCCCAACCAAACAAAAAAAAAAAAAAGGAACAAATTGAAATTCTCAGCAAGAGAACATTACAAGAAATTTCTGACCTCAAAAATGTACTCAGCTACCAGACCCTTTATGGGATAAGTTGCATGGGTAACTGGATGAGCTGGATTTTCATCCAGTGGGAGGTATGGTTCCATTTTACAATGGTCATTTAGAAGATGAAAGACCTAAATAAAACGTCTGTTTGTCCAATTCTAATGTTCTCTGGGATCCTATTCCAGTGTAATTGTCATAATCGTGGTTATAGCAGTTAGTACACAGGTCCCTCCTATGAGATGGAGGTTGAATTCTTAATAAGTCTGACTGAATTCAGATGACATGGGTCAGGAAATAAAACGTAGGCTTTTGCCAGAATGCTAATGTGTCAAATCAGGCTGCTTATTTAGGTGCCTAAATATGGATTTACTGCTTGATGTTTGTGTTTTACATTAGATTTGCATGAGTAACATCTGAAACCTTACATTCTTGGCCTGAACAAATGAGTAATGTTCCTTTAAGGAAAAAATAAATAAAGCCAAAAAGCTAAAAACCCCAGAGCCTTCATTAGTTTTTGTGCTAACCAACATTCTTATGTTTTATATTCAAACCAACATATTAACATGAAACAATCACTCCAGATGGAAGAAAATATCACTTCTAGGGTCAGGAAAGGGGTACATAAAATTCTGGCAAATTAGAAGGAAAAATCTACAGGGGCTAAAAAGCTCATTAATATGTGCTTTAATCCCCTTGTGGATCGTTGTGGTTTGGACCTGCAAAAACTGAAATGAGAAAATGCTACCATAAGCTGACCAGCTTTAGTGCTGAAAGGCAATATCCAAAATGGTCCTTGGGCTTCTAGGGAGTGAAAGCCCTTGAATGGATATTTCTATATTGTTCTTCAGAACAGCTGACTGAGTAGACATCTACCCTAAATTAACATGTCTCAGGTTACGGTGTGAACTTCAACAGAAAGCATGTACCTAGCCAAAAGCCAGCATAATTTAGAAAGTATAACGCTTTATAAGCAAGATATTTTTAAAGTTCTTTTTTTGTTGAGAGAAACAACAACAAAAAAACCCCAACCATTGAACATTTTTGTTTTGCCTTGGGGATAGAATTTCAAGAAACTACAGTTTATGCCGTGCTTTAGATAATCTACCTAAATATAGCATCTGTAGCTCCTTTATATGGTATTTAGTATTTTGACAAGAAAATTTTACTGGTTTTCTGTCACAAAACATTACCAGACTATGTTAGTACACACTCTAAATTTGAGTTTTAAAAGTAGAATCAGATGCTTCTTCCTTTTACATATTTCACCTGCTAAGGTGATCAAACAAGTCACATATCCCTGTCTTCCAGCTACGGGTTCTTTGCAGCTGCAGGAGCCATGTTGAGGGGCACCAACTCATAGAATAAGAGTCAACATTTTTAAACCATATTCAGCTGCAACACCTGACTCTTGGTTCCTTTTGATGTGACCTAGACATTAATTAGCTCCAGGCTGAGGAGTGGAACTCATTTCACATGAGTGCTGATTGAATTTGACCGAAAAGCAAGAGCTGAGGTCCCACCATGAAGCTGCAAATCCAAGCACGGGACTGTAGCTCTGCATGAATTTCACCAGCTGGCTGTACACTAGAAAACTCAATGTCCCTCACCAGGACCTGCTGGCATCTGAGGGTGCTACTTGAAGTGCAGCCCATCTATTTCATATTTTCTGAAGCAAAATGTGGTTTATAACTGGCTGAGGATGGGCCTCTTGGATCCAAACCTCTTACGGGAGGAAGTCCTTACACGGAAACTACTACTAGTTCTGCTTTCCTGCCATTCCTTCTGCACCTCTCTTACCTACATACACATTTGCATGTGTGTTACTCACATAGTACATATAACTGTTGATTACTTCAAGACTTTGGATCAACAGAAGCTCAGCAGAAAGTGAGGAAATTCTATCAGCCAGGAACCTGAAACATTTCTGAAATGTTTCTTAAACATTAACAGGAGCCAGGAGGTATTTTGATAGTCTTATAAATTTAAACTCATTTATAACAAATACTGAATTTATTGGTTTATTATGCGAGCAGGAATTGCATATTGTATTATAAAATCAAAGGCCAACATAGTTCAGATGTCTTCAGCTATAATTAAGACTTCCATGTATTTTACAAGATTTGAGAGGAGGAATACTATAAAATCTATAGACCTTATTCATTAAAAAAAGCTGCTTATGTAATCAATTCACATTTTTCAGCGTGTTTTATGGCATCCTGGAATATCTGCATTCAATGTGTATTGGGCAATTTCAGCTATATTTATAATGCTTATGGCTGTGGATCTATAAATATAGATGGGATATGGCTGTTAAAAGGTAGGTCTGCTTTTATGCATGTTATTATTAATTATGAATATCACAGTAGCACCCAAGCTGTATGGACATGTTTAATGTCACTCATGCCAGTCCTCACTCTGGCAGAAAGATCTCTCCTTGATTTTTAGCTGAGCATCCACAGGATTGGTGCTCTGGTTTGCTTACCAGCGGTGGGAGGAAGCCTATGAAATAAACCAGGTGTTTCTTAAACAGACTTTGTTTAAGGCCTGCCTTCAGAAGCAGCTCCTGGTCTCCTGACTTCTGACCTCCATGTCTTCTTTATGGTTCCCAAAAGATCCAGTCTCGTGTCCCTCACTTGGCTGATCTTTCTGTCAAGCCCGTTTAAGCCTCTAACCCACACATATCCCTTTGTTTAGTTCTAGGCACCTATCCTGACAAACCACCCCAGCATCCTCACATCCTTCTGGTGTGCAGGCCAGTGCTGCTGTCCCTGTTCTGTGCACCTTGCCTTGTCCTGCTGCACACCTGTGCTAGTGCCGGTCTGAAAAGAGCAGCTGTTGCAGGCTTTAGAATGGTGCATCTGTGCCAGCAACCTCAGAGAGTCATTGCTGGTTTTATTTTTATGCCAAGGCATTGTCAGCCACAGCTCCTTAGTCTGGCAGGGTAGTACTTTCTCACTGGATCAGTGAGGCACTTGTATAAGAGAAAGGAGAACTGCATGGCAACTGGAAAAAAAATGTAAAGGTCCACATATCATGATGGATGAACCTCTTCATTGAATACTTTAGTTATAATTAGCATCATTACTATGATTGAAGTTAATGGTTTCTGAGTTGTTGATTAATATCTTAATTTTGCAGGATTTCCACGCCACTAGCATCCCAAAATTGTCTGATCCACTAATATAGATACCCATATATTTGGTTAAAAGGCATCTGGAGTAGAAGAGGGGTAGGGAAGTATGCTCAGAAAGCCTCTACCTCATATCCAGTCAAGCCTAGAATTATTCTAACCCACGGTTCCACTTAGTGGTTTTCTTGCTTTAAACTGAGCAGTGTCATCATCACAGTTTAAAGGGATCAGCTCAGCTGAGAGGGTGGTGGTGGCCTCCAGTCATGCCTGGGAAGTGCCTGTATATTTGCTGCCTGTATCTGTTATTAATTTGTGTCTTAAAATAAACTTGTAGGCATTCCCACAGGAACTTGAAGTTGAAAATACGTGAAGGATTGGCAGGATCAGATTAATGATGCATTGTTCACATTTGCGATCAGTTTTTTGATGCTGAATAAGTACTGTACAGTTTCACTACTGATTTTTTTCTCTAACAATCAGCCTTACTGCTAAACATCTAAAGCAGGGTGATGTAAAGAGCAAACTACCACACATTTCACTACAATAGGGGAAGATTTATTTATCCAGGGAGATTTCGAGTGGACATTTGGATATTGCCACAGTGGCAGATGAAGTAGCATGGGAAAGTGCTGTTGATTCTACTTTCCAATAGATCTAGCACGTTAACAGAACACCATGGGCTGGAAAAAATTATAATCTTCAAATGGAAAATTAAGATATACTGAAATCTAACCAGGGAGTCGGAGGAACATGTCTCCTGGAATGGCTCCTGTGTTGGCAGAAGTGACTGGGCAGTGATCCCAGAGTGTATTAATCTCCAGTCATGAAGCTAACACAGGAAGGTCATTTAGTTATTAGGAAAATAAAACAGGTTTTATAAACTGAAGTGTGGTGATCATGAAAGGATTACACTCCTACCAGTTTTGCTCAGGACTGTCCACTTGCTATGGTTAGGGATGCAGGACTGCCTGTTACAGATGGTCTCCAGTCTGTAAGACAGCACATTTGCAATCACAGTTTGACTTTCTGTCTTTGCCCAAAAAAGGTAGTCCTGAAATGTTGTCAAGATTTATGTCTGAGAGTGGCATCTGGCAGGAGCTACAGCCATGACAGAGAGGGTGTTAACAGCTAAAGAGTACAGGCAATTGCTGTTCACTGCTTTAGCTAGCACCTTCTCCTCATTTTATTTGCTAATACAAGCATTACCCATGTATCTTGTAACAGCTCTCTGCACAAAGTATCCTCTGGATGTCCCTTGGCCTGCAGGAACATCCCAGGACATGATCATTGGAAAGTCTGAATCTCAGTAAGCAAAAGAAAGAACAGAATACAAGACTGGGATACTTCGCACCAGATTTTAGTGATTTATACGTAGTAGATTAAATGACTTATTCTATTTATGGATTGAAACAAGAACTTTCACACGCAAACCACCTCAGCTCTAGCTGGATATTTGTGTTAGGTCAGAAGAATAACCCTTTAGAGCTACTTCACTTAGAGGAGAGCCTACAATGAAACAGGCGCAACACATCTTAATTTCAGATTATGGGATAATTCAGATCAGACAGAGTATCATAAAGTCTCTTAGTCCAGTCACCTCACAGCAAGGTAAGTTATGAGGCCAGACAAGGCTGCTCAGGGTTTATCCAGTCAGGTGTGGGAGGGATGGCATCCAGAGGGACCTCGACAGCCTTGAGAGCTGTGTCTACACCAACCCCATGAAGTTCAACAAGACCAAGTGCAAGGTCCTGCGCCTGGTTTGGGCCAATCCCAAGCACAAATCCCAAGAACAGGCTGGGTGGAGAATATGAGAACAGGCTGTGAGAGCAGCTCTGAGGAGAAGGATGTGGGCATGCTGGTTGACCAGAAGCTCAACGTGACCCAACGATGTGGGTTCATTGTATCCTGGGCTGCATCAAAAGAAGTGTGGCCAGCAGCTCAAGCAAGATGATTCTTCCTCTCTGCTCTGCTCTGCTCTTGTGAGACACCACCTGGAGTACTGAGTTCAGCATTAGAAAGACATGGACCTGTTGGAGCAAATGCAGAGGAGGCCAAGAAGATCAGCAGAGGAATGGAGCACCTCTGCTGTGCAGAGAGGCTGAGGAAGTTGGGGTTGTTCAGCCTGGAGAAGAGACAGCTCCAGGAACACCTTACATAAAGTTCCAGTACATACAGGGGGATTACAAGAAGGTTGGAGAGGGACATTTTTCAGGCAAGTATAATGATTGGATGGGGGTAATGACTGACAGAGGATGAGTTTAGTTTAGATTTTAGGAAAAATTCTTTTCTGTGAGGGTGGTGAGGCACGGGGACAGGTTGCCCAGTGAAGCTGTGAATGCCCTGTCCCTGGAAGTGTTCAAGGCCAGGTTGGATGGAGCTCTGAGCAACGTGATCTAGTGAAAATTGTCCCTGCAGGGGGCTGGAACAAGATGATCTTTAAGGTCCGTTTCAACAAAAACCATTTTATGATTCTGTGATGGGATTAAAAACCCCAAGAATGGAGACTGTAGAGCTTGTCTGGACAACCTGTTTCAAAACCTAGCTGACCTAAGGTTTTTGGCACATGCTCATTTATGAACTGTCCCTGGACATCTGACAGCAGCACTACTGCACCAAAGTCCACTCATTGGCCTTCTTCATTTATCAGCATAGACACAAATCCTCAGATTGCCAAACAGGACCCCCAAAAGCTGTGGTAGGACCATCACTGAACCAAGGAATGCAGCATCTCCCCCCATCCTGGCCTTAGACTCGCACATCAGAGAGAGTTGAAAAGAGATCAGAAAGAAAAAAATATTGTTTTCACTAGAGCTGTGTTTTCATTTGCTTCATATTTTAGGAGCCATCAGACAAAAGGGCAAGAAAGGAAGCTACAAATCCTTTTCAAAAGGCAGGGAAAAGAAATTAGCAGCGACAAGAAGAAAAAAAAGGAAAAAGGTAATTTTGAAATATATCCTTGAGTTCTAAGCAGTAGAGCCAGGCCTTGGATATTGTTAATGAACCATTAGCCCTGCCTTAATCACAACATCTCTTTCTTTTGTTCTCACACCCCACTGCTTTTTCTCAGCCGGACACACTCGGATTTTCAGAAGTGACAGTGCTCCTCATGAGCATGGCTCATGCTGGTTATAATGGACACATCTGTGCTTGCAATGTTTGTCCGTCATATCCACTGTTTGCTTTTAGCAGCATGACAAGGAGAGTGTGGCAGCCTGTGTGTGTGTGCATGTGTGGGAGCAGCAGCGAGAATGCAGAGACTACTTAAAACCCTGCTAAGCTGCTCTGTTTCTCAATACTGTATTTATTGCAACTCACTTTGTAGTCAGATGAATGGAGTATTTTTTTAAAGGAATTTTACTCCCAATTGTTTTTACTACAACATAAATTTGCTGACTCTTTATTAGACAGTAAGAACTCAGGCAACCCTTTGTGAGACTTGATCTTCTATTGAAATGTGTTCAGCTTTGCCCTGGAAGTTGGCCTTTCAGCTGAATAACAAAAACTCACAGGCAAAGCTCCCCATACAGTCACAGCATTGGTTTTCTCTGTGCAAGCCTTCCTCCAACACTCCTCCTCAAATGAGTTCCTCGTGGCAGTGTCAGTACTGGTGAGTGAAACACTGCCAGGGCATGCTGTTAAATTGTGAGCACAATTTTGGGCACGGTTTTGGGCATGGTTTCAGCCCTGGCCAGCAAACACCTCCTGCACAGTGCCTGGCAGGGTCTGGGGAGCTGCCTGAGCGATCTGGCCGCAGCAATGCTGATGTGGTGGGAGTGTGAGTCATGCCACGTCCTTCTGGCCCCCTGCCACAGACTGGCCTCCAGTATTTACTCGAGGAGATGCAATCACACTATCTGTCCTTTTTCCCCCCTTTTCTTTTTTTTTCTTTTTTTCCTCTTTTTTTTTTTTTCTTTTTTCCCCTTTTCATTCTCTTTTTAAAAAAATTGATTCATTTTTCTCTTCTTTTTATTTTCTTTTCTTTTTTCCCTTCCCAGCAACAACTTAGACTACCATTGTTTTAAACTCTGATTCTGCACTGAAGGTTGCATGAGTGATCCTTTCTGCAACTTTGATTCTTTCTCCTCTGCTTACAACTCTGTTTTTGCCCTACTGCAATTTCACTGAGCTTGTGTTTGCACTGAGGAAGGTGAGGGAACACCCTACAGTGCTCTACAGAGCTTGTTGTCCTTGAAACTACAGACAGAAACCCAACCACATTCTTAAGTAGGGAAAGGATAAAAAAAACCCTGTTCTTTTTGCTCTCCTTGATAATTTCTTTTTTCTTCAATATTTCTTAAAAGAGGTTTTCTTTTCTTATATTTTATCTAGAATTTGCATTTCATATAATCATAGAATTAGAGAATGTTTTGGATTGGAAGGGACCTTAAAGACCATCTAGTTTCAACCCCATTGCTATGGGCAGGGAACGTGAGGATATGCATTTCATGCTGTTTTTTTTCCTTCAAGTTAATCCTATAAATTAGAATGTAAGATACAAGTGGATGAAAAGTTAGCCTTAAAGCATAGTTAG
Organism: Pardalotus punctatus; assembly: GCA_013400915.1. Lineage (NCBI taxonomy): Eukaryota > Metazoa > Chordata > Aves > Passeriformes > Pardalotidae > Pardalotus > Pardalotus punctatus. The sequence goes on along the minus strand of VZTX01051095.1, from coordinate 1,181,854 downwards.
ATTCCGTTTGTCTTTTTGTGCATCTTCCTACCATTATTCATTCAATCTGCTATTACATCCCCTTTTTTATATTGTATTCTAACAATCCTTTAGAACATTTCCAGAATGCTTATTATCCAAAATGGATATTGCAAATCTAATGATGCTAAATACCAAATTGATTTCCTTATTGGCCCAATATTCTTGGGTTAGTAATATGTTGGTTTGAAATAACCAATATTTCAAACACAAGCTGATTCTTCTGTGTTTATTATTATTTATATCATTGAGCCAAACAATAATAATGTGAAGCAATAATACAAATTAATGTTAAAAATATTCATAATTTACTTTTACTTAGTGATGCTGATAGCTGGAAGACCAATGGCAAATATAATTAAAGTTGCATAACTCTTCCATTCTATCCTCTTTTTAATTTGCTCATAGTTTTCTTAATTGATCACTATCCATTCCCAACATTTGCATTCATAGTTTCTGTCTGTAAGTGATTTTTTTGGGTGAAAATCAATGTAAAAAATGTTCCAGCAATTCTTGAGAATAACAAAACTACCAAACTCAAAAATCAAAACAATCCCACAAAGCCATTATTTTTCCCATAAAAAAATAACTAAAAGAGTCTGTCTTTTAAGAACAGCCTTCTTTAAGATAGCTTGAGGAGGAAGATGAAGAGCCAAATACTTTGTTGTTATAAATGGGCAAATGTCGATAGGAAAAATGGGACATGTGGTCATTTTCATGTGCAGAAAATCTGGCATGTATCTTGCTATGGAAAAGGTCTTTTTTGAGACCAAGTGATTTAGTAAACATTGGCTGCATTTTGACCAGAGTGGGAATCTTCGGCAGCTCAGCTCTGTTTTCATGGAGTGTACTTCTTGTATGTAGCTATGAGCTGTTACTTAGGGAACCAATTGTGCAGTGAGTGAGAAACAGTTCAAAATTTGGGTTAAATATATGTTTTACCTTCCCAAAACTTGTAAGGTAAACAAGTCTTTGATACACAGTGCATCCAGCATCATTAAAACACCTTTCTGAAAAGAATGGATGGATCCATCTTAGTAGGTCACATTTTAGATCGTTCAGAATTTAATTACTATATGGATTTTGCATATACTCTAAGAGCAGAAATTTAGCTTAAATCTTGATTGAATGATCAATGATCACCACGAGTAGAATTTTCCACTTCTGCTACTTTTTTCTTCTTTACATTTGGGCATTTATTGACATCTGGATTCAATTTGATGGAATATGTAATTGTAAATACAGGGCAAATAATCAGATTGCCTTTTTGAAAGGAATGTCAAGCAAGCAAGCCAGATAGTTTGATTTTGCCCCAGATATATTCTCAGTATCACTTATTTTAGGAAAATAAAGCTTTTTAGAAAAGCTGTTCCTGTCTTCATGCATTTATAATTGATCAAAATTGTACTGGTTGTCTGTAGATGGAAAAGACCAGGGTTAATCCCAAAAGTAGATTGTGGGCTTTGCTAGCCACCTGTCAGCTAAGGACTAGTACAGTAAAGAACAGGTTTGGAGGAGAAGCTGAAAAATACCTCCAAGAAACTTGAAACTGCTATAAATTCTGACCTATCAACATTGAGAGTGGAATCCTTTGCATCTGATTTTAACCATTCAAATGTTAGGCATTTGGTTTAAATTGGTTACTAGGGTCCATTGCATGGAGAAATAGATAGGAGTCTTTTTGGATGGTGATGCGTCCCAGCTTTCAGACAGTGGTGCTGACGCAGGATAGACTGTCCTCTGAAGGTACCTTTCTGATTCCTTGAGATTTGGAGAGATGTTCATATATTGCAGGCACCTAACCCTAAACTGCTAAAGTCAGTGAGACAAATCCCAGAGCAGATCCTTTAATATCAGCAACAGTCAGACATAATCTATTGCTCGAATTCAGAAGCTTATTAAATGATCCTTTTTCAATTATGATGATAGCAAGGCTTGGCCATGCCACTTAACAGAAGAGAGAGGGGAGAGGTGGCCAGTGAGCTGTATATGCTTCACACACTTTGGAACAACTTCTATGAATACTGAGTCTCAGAGACAATTTCTTCTCATCTCTGCCACATTCCAGGTGGGAATTGCTGCAGTCCTGTTAGTGCTATTTATTGTATATTTAAAACTACCCTAGCTGGCACAGAGGTCACTTTCTGATCTTTTATAACATAAAGAATATTGTCTTTAAAAAGTGGTTAGTTTTTATCTTCTTTCCCACATTCACTTCCTTAGGCAATACTAGATCAGTTTTGAACTATGGTTTTGCTTCTAATCTTGGAGTTAACGTTTTCAGCTGGTATAAAACTAGTTTAACCCAGTACAAGACCTTTCCCTTGCATGTATTTTTTTGATCTGATTTTTACTTATCTTTAAGTACACATCATGCTATATATGGAAACAGAAGGCTTTCTGAATTGGTAAGAACACACATAAAAGGAAGGTGTGAAAAAGAACCCATTTCATAGCTCCGAAACCAGTGATCACAATGTGTCACATGAGACCACCCCACAGCAAGCAAGAAATTAGAAATGTTGGGGGCTGTCGAACAGCAAATTTTCACAGCAGTTTGGCACAAAGTTGTTTAGCACAGATGTTTCTGTAATTGTGATACACTGGGAAAATTCTCAGTGTTCCAACTTCAATGGCTCCCTGACTCACACTTCCACCTGTGTGGTGTGGTGGTCTACTCTGAACACACTGCCTGTAATGTGAATCATGTGCTAACATGTGCCTGGCTCAAAAACCTGTTAAACCCTCCCCTTCCCCCCCCGCCCTGCCATGTTCTCCTGACATCTTTAGGTTTGTTTCTTCATTTCTATTTTTATGCTTAACAGATTTACAAAATGGAGAAAATAGGGACACCAGGAATCTCATGGGCTGGGAGGTGTGGGAGGGAGTTGGTCGGGTACTTCGGGTTTGGTAGAGAGCTAAATTTGCTCAGTGCTCTGTGCAGGGCATACAAGTGTCTTTGGAAAGAAGCATGGTGGTGTTTTTTTGTAATTGGATGGAAAATTTGTGGGGAAAAATTTGATGCATTCCTTCTTTTATTCAAGTTAAGGTACTACTTGAAAAAAAATCAGTCATGCAAATGCATTTCAAGCCATTTATTTTTCTTGTGGGCTGTTTATTTTGACCAAAACTGTTATGATTCCAGCTAGGTCTCACACAAAACTTTGCCTAAGTAAATCTCAGTATGTTTTCAGTTCTCATATTCTTGCTGTCAGAGGTTCACTACTGAACTCACCATTGTGCACATGTGCCTTTGTGTGAACAGAGGAGTCTCAACCTCATAACACGGGGAATGTGGACCAATATTTTGATAACACTTTTACAAACAAGCAGTAGAATGTAAGTCCTGGAAATGCATAAATAATTTTTATTTAAAAAGATGTATGTAAAAGTGTTAGTAGATAACAGAATATAATGTACATGAATACAGCATGTATTCTCTAGGAAAAAAATAAAAGCAAAAGACAATTTTCTCTCATAATCCTGGTTAAAGCAAGACAAGTAAATTGTATACTATTTACGTTTATACATACACTCTCACTTACTGCTTGCTATTTTGTACAGGTACCATAAAATTGATAATATCTACAATGAGAGCTTTTTAAAAATTTTCCCACAGAATATAGTTGCACTGGCAAATTGTTGATTTACAAAAAACTTCTTCTATAGAGGGAAAAGTTTTTGTGAAATTGCTTTTAAAGGAAATATACAGAACTATTTTAATAAGATAAAACTTACTAATTTTGTTATTTTCCAAAATAATATATGCACTTTTTGATGCTACTTATTTAAATTTAAAAAAAAACTATAAACCCTTTTAAAATTATCATTTGGAAGGCATACTTAATTGGCCTACAGAATTTAACTTCATTAGGAGCTAATTTTAAGGATCCTTCCTTCCTTCCTTCCTTCCAGAAAGCAAATATTTTTTTCTGAATATCTTTGGTTACAATATCCATGCTACTGATATTTGAGAAATGGTGAAGTTAAGGAATTTGAGCTATTCAAGCAGGGGTCTTTTTGGGGGTGTGGGGGGTGGGTATACTTAAAAAGAGAAGACCATACATTGTTAAAATTACAGTTTTAATATTGAAAAGTCCATATACTGATAATAAATTTTTCAGTAGAAGCATTTTTATAAAGGCTGAACTGTATCTAACCTAGAAAGGTCAGCTTTACTGTCCTAATATGGTGCAGTTTGCCCTTATACATCAGTTATAAAAGGAGTGCCATGTGTGCCATCTAAAACATCACTGCCTCACTTAGAAAAACCTTTAAGCAGGCAGAAGTGAAACCCTAAAAGACTTAAGCAACCCTTTTTTCCTTGCTGTTGGTAATACTAAAATAGCACCAAGGCAAAGATGGAAAGTGTACTGTCTTTGTTGTTGAGAAGCAGCTCTGCCTGGGTGCTTCCCAGGCAGCGCTGGTGCTCCCACATCCCATGGAAAATGGTTGAGAGCTCTTGGCAGCTCTCCTGGTCCCCACTGACCTTGGGCTAACGCTTCACTGCAGGGTCACTGGACAACAGATTGATCATCCTGAAAGTGCCAGTTTCTCAAGGGTTACACAAACAACCCCCAGTCATTAAAACTAACTATAAAAAAAACCCTATATTCTCCTTTTTTCAAAGTGGCTGAGTCATAGTTTGAGAATGGAAAAGGGGACAAAACAACTGAATGAATTCATCTTAATAAATAATTTGTTTGCTTCTATATATCACGCCTTGTACATGACAACGCTAGTGGAGATGGATGAGAATACTCTCTATAGCTATTACAATGGCTATTTTTTCACCTTCTAATTAGAGCTAAGTCGGATTAACACTGCAGAATAAAGAAAAGTGAACATTCTACACATCATGTACTAAACTTGCTTTATTCTTATGGTGATACATGAGTCATGGCTGAAGGAATAATCTCACCTGTCCTATGAAATAGATTCTAGCTCAAGAAGGAGCAGATTTAAACTGGCTGAAATAGCAGGGATTTATATGATATTTTCCAAAAAAATCCCTTTATATTAAAAGTCAGTTTTTAATTGACCAGAATATCAGAACTTTGACTAGCTTTGCAAGTATTCAAACAGAAGTGGATGTCACTTTTTTAGTGACACAGAATTTCTATCTAAACACAAACATTCTAGAAATAATGGCCTGAAATATTTTAATTTAGAAAAAAAATGGAACAAAAATTATTCCCATTTTTCACTGAAATTTTCTTTGTTGACAAAAAACTAACAAACCAACAAATTAAAACTAAAGTCAAGAATTTAAATATTGGGGATTGTAATGTACGTCTTTAAAGAGAACTGAGAATTCACCCAAAATTGTAATATTTAAAAAGTAGAAATAATTCTTACTTTCTTTATTTGAGCATTGTATGAAAAACAAAATTAGTGAGATCTTACCTTTTCTTTTTTTCCTTTCTTTTCACAATGCAAAATCTAAAGTAGTTGTATGGTCTTTTGCATTCTATTAATAGGAGTTGTGTGAAGCCTGTGTCATGTTAGATATAATGATGAGATACTATGGTGGTTTTTAAACCTTCTGGAATGTTCACCTGTTCATTACAAATTATGATGATGGTATAAAATTTTAATTCTATGTAAATGATAATTCTGTTCTGCTGAAAGTTTAATACAATTAATACAATAAAATAAATTAATTATTAATGCAATTAACAGATTTCAAAGTGTCTCTCTCAAATGCTGCAGTGACTTCTTTTATAAATGAAGTTACATAAATTAAAAGAAGTCTTCTTTATATCAAGTATTGGAAAGTTTCAGTGTCCACATGAGGGGTGAGTAAAAGGATGCCCCAGTTTCTGTAGTGTTGCAGTCCAAGATACATCACATTTGCTTGAGGCTACTCATTCTCTGGTGTCATGAAAAGACGATAAATTCAAACACTTATGATTATAGATATGCCACCTTTTTAGTGACTTGCTCTGTTAATGACCTCTTTCACTGCAAGATATGAAGATGCAACATGTGTAGAATAATGAATTATCTCTTAAGCATTCTGGACTTGATTCAATACTGCTTCATGCACCACAGGATAAGCTGACACCAGATTGAAGTTTCTAGCTGATTTTTAATAAGTGTTGCATCCTTTTAAAAGGCAAAATAAACTTTCCACTGTCTGTGAAATAGTATTTCTTACAAGAAGCAATGGGCCTATTTCAGCACTTGAATGCTTAGGTTAGAATTCATATGCTTCGACTTTGAAATTTAGATTCTCTGCCACATCTTGTAAAGGACTCTTGGGAGCTTGAATAAACAGTTTTGAAGAAAATGCTTTGCTTTAATGATGTTTGTGTTTTCTTTGTAAACTGCAATGGAACCTGGTAACCCATGGAAGACATTTGCAGCTCCAAAGTTTTCCACTACAGCTGAGAGAGAGGAGGTTGCAGTGAACTCAACACTTAGAGCTTGAGATTGGTGCTTTCATATGCAATGTGAAATTAATAAAAAGCATAAATGACCTTCCTTCCTTCACCCTAAATTGCAACAGGTCTGATGGTGGAAACTGTTTGCTAAAGGAGTATCCAAAGAGAAATACAAAGGCTTCAGCAAACATTTTGCTGGAGGAGAGCTGAGCTATCCTGTCCTCTCAGACCTTAGGGAAAACAGTTAGAAACTTGATCCATTAGGACTGAGGGGAAATAACATAAAATCTTTTTTTTCTGAGGAGACCTTTTATATCAGTTTATGTTAGATGGAAAAAAAAAAGGCAAGAAGAGCTGGGTAGACAGCTGGGTTAACAGTAGGCAAGCACTTGCAGCCTGGTGACATTTGTGAAAATAACAATATTTTTCATTTGTAGACTCCTCATTTAAGCAGCCAAGCTTTACAAGCAAGTGAGATCCCTGCAGAGTGATATCCTTTCAAAGGGTAAACTAATGTATCTTCATACCAGATGCCTTTTTCCTTGCTCATTTATGTCACTTTCTTGCTACCCTGTGTACTTTTTTGGGCTTTTCTATTTTTTTTTTTAAATAACTGACAGATGTTGAGGATTGAATGTCTATGGCACCAGTCTATAAGTCAGTTAGTTCTGCAGAGGAAAACAAAAAGCCCAAAAATGAAAAACCAAAAGAAAAGAAAGAAAAAACCTGCGTCCAAATCCTTGGCTTTATGCTCTTTGCTTTCTCCAGCTCCTGCAATTTGACTTAATTTCACTGTCTCCTTCAATACTTATACAAGTAGTGCTCACCTCAGACCTGACCTGCAACAGCTCTTCCTGCTGCCAACTTGCAGTAAAATTTATTGCCTTGTTTTATCAGATGACATGAAACAATGCCAGCAATTTCTCCAGTGTTATCTATATGTGATCAAACAGCACTGAAATTACCCTCACTGAGCAAAGATATGTTGTTTTCTCTTGAATATTTTTAAACTTGTAAAGTCTATTGGAAGCATACTTGTTTGACAACAGAACTTTTAGCCGGAAGCTTGTCAAAAGGAATATTTGACAAGCCAATATTCAAAAGTGCTGGGAAAAGGAATCTTATTTTATACTGCAGAACTTTGCAGTATAATTTGCTTTAGAGGTCAGCCAGCTACAGTTATTTATTGTTCAAAAGGTGTTTTTAATCAATTTAAAAAAGTATGGCTTCTCTCCAACTATGTCTCCCTTCTCCACAAGACCAGTAATCAGGATTAAAGAACTTTAAATAACAACAAACCAAGCTTTGTATTTGTGCCTTGTGTCAACTCTTACTGCTGTAGGAAAAGGAAAGTTGATTTTTCTTTTGTTACAATGCCCTTAAAATGAAGTTGAAAAAAACCTGTCTTGCAGTATTTACAAGTACCCCCAAAAATTCTCAAGCCCTCTGTTTCACAGTACTTTACACCTCAAATCTCTATCACTCATTCCTTAAACCTAAAGACAAGTCTACATTTGCAGTGGAGTGAAGCAAATATGCCTGTGCTCATGGAAATGGAAGGCAGCAAAGTCTCTGTGGGTACCAGCACCCTGCAGACACATTGACAGGAATCCATAACGAGGACAGTAGTGTTCATGCCTTGCTGTGACCATGCCTCTTTAAGCTGCTTGAGACCTTTTTCTCTCAATGTAGCTGCATAAGTGCAGTGATGAGCTTTGCAAACCAGTGAGGCTGTCCCTGCATCACACTCTTTTCTGAAAACCTCAAATATTTTGCTGCATTTAGGCTAACCAAATTTTCTCTTTAGGCAGAGAATGCTACTAGTATCTACAAAGGAGTAATTGAGGCACAAAAAGGTTAAGTGACAAATCTATGGTCCCAGAGAAAGTCCAGGGAAGGTGTAGTCACCATGTGTAACTTGAAGCATCTGCCTCTATCTAAATCAAACCCCTCGAGTTGTCCATTTCCTTCCACTGATGTACTGAACAGCAGTGTCAAAATAATTTAAGTAGTATCCCAGGCCGAATTAAATGCTTCAAATACCTTGCCCCATGTTCAGATTAGCACTCCCTTTCTTTGCTTCTGCCAAATTATGAAGATGTGTCAGCATAAAGATCAAATTCTGCCTTTACTCAAAACATGAGCAAACCTTGAAGTTGCCCAGTTGCAGCCCTTGGCAGGAGATTGTTTAAACTCAGCGAATGCTGGTCAAATGTTGAAGCCTCGTGTGTTGCACACTGTTTTGATGTGTTGTCTAAGTTACCATTCAACACACAATCTAAGTTTTGATAATGACAAACATTATGAAAGAAAAAAATCTGAAAGGGAAAAGGGAATAAAGACTAGCTCCTGTACTCCAGGTCAGTGGGAGTTTACACGTATAGAGCAAACACCAGCACTACAACAGTCAATAGGAATTTTGCCTTTGGCTTCAGAGGAGCCAGATTTTCACCCACAGACTTTCTATGTGATGTGTTCTCATCTTCCAAAGATCTACGTTGCTTATTTTATTTGCTTATTTCTTTTTAAATTTGATGGCAGAAAGTAGGTTCAAAAACTAATTGCAGATTACAGAGCAGCAATTGAGATGTACTACCCTGCATTTTCAAAACTTGGTCTGTTATGTTTATTTTTAGCTAAATTCTTTCTTCCTTTCTTCCCTTTTTTCTTTTCCATAGTGGCTTTAGTGACTTCTGCGAGTTTTATAAACTTACCTTCTTTCAGTAAATTATTTGAAAACAACCATACTTTCATAATTAAAATTTTGCTTGCTCATTCGCCACAAACATGTTGTCAGTTATATTAAAGCTAAACTATCAAGTGGTATTTATTTAATTATGATTTTATGTAGTTATTTAGGAGGTTATTATTAGGTTAGGTTATTTAAACCTAACTATGTTTAACAAAACATGCATTGTACAGAATTACATCAAATTTGTATAGCCCGTAATACTAGACTACTATATCAGCATTTTGGTTCTATATCAATATTTCAGGGTTTGGTTTTTGGTTTGTTTTTTTTTTTTTTTTTATGGTGAAGATGAAGACATCTTCATGGAGAAACCCTGCAACTTTAACAATTCTCTACCTGTAGAAGACCTACCGTTGAATAAAGCAGCCAAATGCAATATGACTCTTGAATATTATGCCTTTAATATTGTATGAGCACTGTTGATCTCTCTTCAGTGTTTCTACATTAAAAAGTAGGCTGGGGGAAGAATTGTGCTTATAAACTCAGAGTGGTTGGAATTCAGTTCATAACTAAGGTAGAAAGGGCTTGGGAATTTTCTCTTGCAAGGAGTATTCACATCTTTCTTTCAGCTGGTTGTGCTGGGGAGAGCACCTTGTGTGGTGTTAATCCTGGTCCATGTAAGTGGGACTGCTCTGAGCTTTGCACCTGATTCCTGTGTTGCCCCAACCAGTGGAGCTGAGCTGTCACATGGGAGTGGAAATAACCTGGAAATAATCAGGTACAGGGCTCCTGTGGATCAGTGCAGAAGAGCAGGAGCTGTGTTACAACTGAGTCAGTCTAGTAAGCTGCCTCAGGGGAAACAAGAAAAGTGCCTGTGCTTGTGGTACAGCCATGGCTGACTCCTAAATAAGCTGGTAGTGCTCACTGTAGTTTTTCAGGATACTCCACTTGACCTACCCCCATTGGCCTGGATGAGTAGGAAAACCAGGGAACTTACTCTTTACAGAGTAGGTAGCTGAAACTCTTTGGTACTGGCTGCAGTGAAAAACTGCTGGCTGTGGATGTAGAAACCACTACTACTAAAATATTGAATTATTCTAATAAATGGAAATAAAAAGTGATTCCATTTGTATTAGCAGAACTTTGTTGAAGAGAGCTCTTAAAAAAAGTGTGTGTGGGGGGGTGTTAAAGAAAAGGTATGGGAAGGACGGAGGAATTTTAGTGTTTTTCTATCCAAACTTTTTATAGGAATGGTGCTATTAATGGCTTAGTGAATTCTTGTTTGTCTCCATGTGAAGGAAGATGGATGTGTGAAGAGTCACCCAAGTTCCAGGGAGAAACTGAGCAAGACAGATTAGTCCCACCTCAGCCTGACACCTGGGGCACATCCTTATCTAGGGGGGTAAATGGATCAGAATGTTACCGCCCGTTTATTTATTCTCCTTCTGTTTGGAGACTTTCCCTGATTAATTACTCTCTAGTAATTGCTGCTGTTAACTAATGTCAAACCTAATTAACCTGGAGTCCCTTCATCCAGTACCTTCACCATCCCGTTGCAAAGACGAGAAGGTCATCAACGAGGAGGTTCTGAGGATGGCCACACTTTACCCATTCGTTTATTTGCTTTGGGCCTTGTTTGCTATTCCTGCTGCAATGCCTGGCGACAGCTTTCTAGAATTCCCATCAAGTCTAATTGGCCTGCTGAAGCAGCAGTGAACACAAGATTTAAGAAATGTTTTCTTTAAAAACTTCTGGTCTTACAGACACTTTGAGATCAAGTTTCACTCTGCTGAAATCACACACGATTCCCGGTGATTTTCATGAGAAATACTGCAAGAAAGTATTAAAAGAGAAACATGTCTCTGTGGTTTGGAGGGACTGATGGCCAGGGGGGTTGAAGAGTGGGTGGTGGTAACATAGCAAGGCATCTACAGAATCTTTAAAGGTTGCCAAAATTAACACATACAAGGTATTCAGTATCAAAGTTTTCAATATTTGGCTCCATAAACACAATACCGGTTGCAAAAACAAAGCTAAGGATTTCATGCTGATTACTTAAATAAAAACTGTTTAATTATGAACATTTGGGAAATGAAGTTATGAAGGACTGACCAATATTGCTGTGGCTTCCTAGTGTTCCTAGCAGACTGTGAACACCGTGCCAGCATCTTGCTGTGTAGTGCATTGTAGATCCATCTATGGTAAACAGCCCTAAGGCTCAGTGTAGCTCGGGCAGATGGCTCCATGCAGAAGGAGGTCTCCCCTCACTGAAACCCATGGCTTTTAGCTTCACTAAGGAGTGAACATTCCTGTCCCATAAAAGCGGCCAGCACTGTCTGTGCAGAGGCTGATCAGTCATGTGAATATTTTATCTGCTTTTAGGTATTTTCATAGAACAATACTAGAAGATTTATTTCAGAAATATTATTAGGAATAAGTCATGTCGTGTTACTATTCAGGAAATACTGGATGACACTTCAGATTGGTCATAAAAGTCTGGTTGGTCTGTTTGATTTTCTAAGATTATTACTGAAAATGTGCATCTCTTGGAAATTTCAGTCCTGATTTACTCCTGTATGTGTCTGAATTTTCAGCCTCTCTTGTCCATGCTGTCTGTCTGCAAACAGCTTTTCTGACTCAATTGTTTCATCTCACCATTTAAAAGTCTCATAGATACAGCTTTCAGTTGAAGCCTTGGAAAAATAATTGAAAGTTTTAGAATGATTATGGTATTAGAGTAATGAGTTCCATGTTCTTGAAAACACAGTTTTGGGTCCCATGATTTACACTAGAGTGTGTAGTGGAGCTTATTCCCAGTCAGTCACCACGTATCAGCTGGTGAGTACTTGGTATGACTACCATGTACCACCTGTTAAGGCTTTTCACTCACAAGTGGGACAGTAGAAAATCTCATAAATCTAATATATTGAACATCCTTTCCTGCCCTGTTGTATTAGAAAAATAATTGTTCATGAAGTAAATTCTGCACTTTAGAGTCTAGCATTGCAAGGTAAACTAGCTTTAATTTTAATTTGCTGTAAAAATTTAGATTACAGAAGTTTAGTTGTTGTTTTACAAGAAACTTAATATTTTTACTGAGGAGAAAAGGAAGGTGAGGACAACAGGAATCTAATTTGAAGTCTTTTTAAGCATTGTGTATAAGTCATTCCCAACCAGGAATTCAAGATGTAATTTTAATTATCAGATTAAATGAGTGTATTGTAATTACTTACTGGTTTGAAGACTGGCATGTTTTGTCATGATACTCCTTGTGTTACCAGTACTCACACCTTATTTACATCTCCTTTGGACTCCTTTCCTTTTCTTCATTGTAACTCTTCTGTTACAAAAGTTTTAAACCATATCACTTAATAGCTATGTCTCACTACTAAATTAAACAAAGACAGATAATGTTTTCAGCACAGAAATTTACTCACCATTCATATTTGGTTGCTAGTCTGGTGCCTGATGTATTTGCCCTGGGTAATTTCCTATTTTCCTTAAATGACCACTGGGTACACTCTTGGACTATTCCCACTAACTGGTTTGGGTACGGCCATCCCACTTTAAAAGCTGGAGTCCTCAGAAATACACAAGTAGTTTTTGCCCATCACACTGACCTTCATGGGTAGAGATTATCTTGGATAGGTCACTTTGTATTTCTTCTTCCTTCCCTCAGAAGTCCATTAAGAGTCATTCAGAATTAAATAATGTAATTCAATGTTAATTTTTAAATAGCTGACAGTAGGATTGCATTCTCCTTTGATTTCCCTATGAAAGCAGAGTCAATGGAAGATGCAAAACTTAAGAAAAAAGTTATTCCTAACATTTCTAAGTGAAACATATCACTGTCATCAGCAGAACATTAAACCTGCTTGGTGTAGACTGAGCTTTCTAGATTTCCTGTGAACAATAAGGAAGATGAAATTGCTGCCACCATCTAACGCAAGAAAGGACCACTTGTTCCAGCTATACACAAATGTCTGTATTTGACAAAAATATGCAGTTATTATTAATTTTAGCCAATCATATGAAATATTGTTAGATTGCTAACAAAAATGTAGGTGCAAATATCTGGTTTTTATTTATATGTATTAAGGCCTTAAGAATATTTGCTGCCTTGAAGAAAGACAGTCTTTTGTCCTATTATTCTCTTACCTTCCCCGTGCAAATAATGATATGAACAGGTGGAAAATGGCAGAACTCCTTCAACTCTGCTGTCCACAGAGTAATGATGTCAAAGGGAATAAATTTTAAGAAAAGCCTTCTTCCCCTCTCTTTTCCTTCTTTGTCCTTCCTTCCCCTCCCCTCCCAATAGTACAGGACAAACCATACTAGAAAAGGAAATATGGGAGGAGGTGTAGCCAGACAACATCTGGCTGAGTATCTCAACTTCTGGAGCTTTGAAACAGCTTCTATAATGGCAAGTTAAAGACTACCTGGAAACATTCCCAGACACTGAAACTCTGCACTGTAAAATTGTTAGCATAGACCCTGGAATGGCTTTGGCCCTCTCCAGCTAACCCCTTCCCAAGCATTCCTAGATAATGTGCAGGAGTCAATATTGCTGGGGGATCACTGCCAGGAGGCAATCTGGGTGGAGTTACAATTTAAGCTAAAAGACCTTAATTTCACAGATGTGGCCAAAATGTGCCACTTGGGCAGTCCAGGGGTCTTGGCACTGTTTAGTTTACTGGTACAGGTGTTACCTGAAACTTCCAAGGTCTATCCACACATACAGCTGTTTCTGCTACAGATTAGACTCTGTTTTTCTGGCAATATTTCTAGCTGGTGTATTGCAAGCGCTCATGAGATTGCTATTCTGAAGATATTTTACTATATATTTACCATTTCTGGTATATCTGAGTGTTTCACAGACACTTCTAACATACCTGATTATACAAGATGCATAAACAGAGCAAGATTATGAACATATTCTAAAAGTCATACATAGATCTGGAATAAGAAGATATCTTTGGGGCCACCTTCCCCCATCCACACACACAGACACCCAACCCCCTTCTACTTACGATTTTTTTTTTCCTCAAAATACGACAAGTGAGGTCCATGCACTGATCCTTTGCAGCCACACCGAGTCTACAATTTAAGATGCCAAAAACATTTTAAGGAAAAATAATGGTAAAGATAATTTCCTAACTGTATTTTACCTCTTCTATAACACTGTGCAAATAAAATGACTTGTTACAGTAATTCCTTCACAAAGGTACCTCTTGCCAGAGCTACAGCATCTCTGAAAACATGACTCACTTATAGATATCAGTACTAAGTGTCAACAGTTTTCCTTGACTTCATATCTGTCACAAGTCAAAGAAACAACCAAGGATGCATGAGACTGATATATAAATATGGCCCAGAGGAAGGCAGTTTTATGAAAGAGTAAGAAAGGAGACAAGAAGAGGAGAAATGAAGCAATGGATAGATTTATAACTGAGATTCAGCTATAAAAATCTTGGGAACTCACAGCCTAGCAGAATTGTGACTTGCATCCTTGCGTGTTTCTTTGACTCATGACAGATATGAAGTCAAGGAAAACTGTGGGTACTCACTGAATGTTTAAATCTTGTACATTGTTTGTTCTTTCTCTCTCTTTGAAGTATCAAACCTAACAGAAAATCTTGCTATGCACATATAAAAAGCTCCGCTCCCTCCAACTTTTCAATTTTCTTGTTGTCCAAGATGCTGAAGGAGACTCCTTTATGTATTGTGTATTCCTGATCCAAATAAGAAAATTAGTTTAGGGTAAAAATTAATTCACAGGGCAAGATTTCTGAGGGGATTGATTTCAAAAAAGGGGCATTTTATTTTAAGAGAGCTCACTGGACTCTGTTGAGCTAATATTTCCAGAAAGTCTGGGGAAAAAAAAAAAAAAAAAACAGCTAAATTAAGATTCGNTTTAGGGTAAAAATTAATTCACAGGGCAAGATTTCTGAGGGGATTGATTTCAAAAAAGGGGCATTTTATTTTAATAGAGCTCACTGGACTCTGTTGAGCTAATATTTCCAGAAAGTCTGGGGAAAAAAAAAAAAAAAGAAACAGCTATATTTAGATTCGAATAACTACTTTTCAGTTATAACTGGTTTGTGATCAGAAAATATTTTATTACAGTGACAATTTGTTCAAGATTTGGGAAAAAAGATACTAAGAATAAAAAATAATTAAAATTGGACAAAACCAATCAATCAATCAATCAATAAACTAGCAATCACATTGTAACTTGAGTTAACTTGTTAGGCAAAGCAATGTGCTGAGAATTTTACATAGTACAAAAGTTATCCTCCATATCTGTAGTTGATAGCATGCTGTGTCTCGTGGCACCATTTAAGCAATGATTTCACTCCCAATTCTGTTTAAAGAGGATTGTGCCTCAAAAGTCCCATAGTCAAATCAAGCTATAAATGAGGTGCACTTAACAGTGAAGGCGGTTCGTAATTTGAAAAAAAAAAGAAAATAAATATCATCAATTCTCCATTAGAATCAGTCTTTCTATCAGAACTGTGTGACTGCAAGAGAGAACCTAACAAAAACAGAAGTTATCAAACAGTAGTGTAGAGTAAAAATTCCCTGCAGCCTTAAAAATCCTGAATATTTCCATTGGTAATCATCCACTTCATCAGTCAAGAGAAGCTCAGCAGTGGAGAGAGAAACAGAAATTGCCAACTTTGTTTTGCATTTATGTGGACAAATTTGACTCTTAAAGGACTGCAGAAAAATATATATGAAGTGGATACTTAAACTGTGCAACTGAACTTTTTTGACTTCTGTCAACCAATATAATGAAATGATCTACATTTGACAGGGTTAGAGCAGAACCCAGAAAGTCTGTAACAGTTTACAGTATTTATTAAGAAAACAAGAAAAAATTCTTAAAGTATTTGTCATCACACAACAGCATATGTTATTAGGTCTTTTGTACTGTGTGACTTGATCAGATTTCCCTCTGCTTTGGACTGCTATTTACACTTGCTCACATTTCTTAAGATGTCAACTCTTTAAAACACAATTTGGATATTTCTGCTCTCAGAAAATATAACCACAATTGGATTCTCTTTCCTTCCTTTGTAATGAATATGTTCTTTTGCCTTTCTCCGTACCTGTATTTTTTATATTTCTTTGAACAGTTCACAGTATATTTATGATGTTTTTAGTGTTCCTTTGCTGATAAATTTAATCAGCTTCTGCAATATCTCTGAGCTGATGGTCTGAGGACATGCAAAAAATGATAGAATTTATCAAAACCCTTTGCGCCATGCAAGACAGAAAAGAAAAAAAAAGTATGAATTTTTGGCCTCATTCTTGTCAGGAGTAATTTTGCCTTTGCTTTCAAAAGGTTTGTTCGTCATTTGATCTGTAGTCCACCCAGTTTGAGGATGAGATGTTACCTGCATTTGTCTGAGCCTGTAAATTTGACAGGCAATCCATTTTTAGGCAATTATGAGACATTTCTTAACACTTCAGCTGTATGTCCCAGCTGGAAAAAAAACATGCCAAATTGGTTATTCTTAACACATGCAGACAGAATTTTTTCTATTTGTTCTTGACAGATTTTTTTCAGGGATGTCAATTTCCTTCCCTATCAGTTTATTAGTAAAACCTAAGTGTCTTTATCCAGTGGCTCCAGCCAACTGCAAGTAGAGCCTAAGATATTTAAATAAAACATCATTGTTTTTACTGACGTCTCAGCCAACATCTCCTCTTGCTCAGCCTTCTTCTTTCAGCTATAAAAAACAAACCAAAAAAACAATACCAAAATGCAGCGAATTCCTAACCCTATTTTTACCATGAACTGGTATTTTCTAGATTACTCAGAAGACAGTTAGTTATCACAGAATGGCCTTAGATGTATGTTCTCTGAGATATACAATCAATCTGTACAAAGACAGCTCTGATGCACTTTCTTGGCTCCAATTTCTGGTAAAGAAAATTTCACAGTTAAATACACCTGCCATCTGCACAGGACAGTAAGTCTGATCCCATTGGTAAAAATGTCTCCTGAAAAGATCCCCTTAAATACCTTTGATGTCATAGTTTTAAAATCCTGACTTTTTGATATGTTCAGATTGCTTCTCCAATGACATTTCCAAATGTCCCTGCTGGTTTTCTCTTTCTTATATATCTAAGAAAGAAATAATGTTGGACATTGACTGCGCTCAAGAGATGGTTCAAAATTTAGCATCGTTTTCCATAAAATACATTGTTTGGGGATTCTTACTGCTTCATCCATCTTTCTCTTCCCCCCGGGTGGCTGGGAAGGACCATCCCATCTTGGCTCTGACCCTCCACTCCTGCTACTGTTGTTGATACTGCTGCTGACTCTCTGTAGTCATGATTGATGTCTTGTTGACAGGCACATAAATCATGCCTGTTCATAATGGTTAATGCTGGTATTTGCATGTATTAAGCATGTTAAACTCTGAGACACTTAGCACCATGTGTGCTGCATTCATTCTGCTGCCTCAGGGCCTTGGAGGGAGAGGAAGGGAGTTTTCCATTTATAGATAGTTTTGTTTGGGCAGTGGGGAGAGCAGAAACCATTGTTAAAAACCCATCCAGATGAACAGGAATGAACTTTGCAGCTGCAGCACAATTTGCTCAGAATACAAGACCCTACAGGATATATTGTCTGGCTGATGCCATATCAGCAGCTGCAAACAAAGATGTATCTGCAATATCACTGGATTTTGTACCCTGTGCAGGGATGTGAGGGCAAAAGAAAGATGTTTCTTAAACCCTGAAGCTTTTAATGCTTCACACAGACTTTTGTGGATAGCTAGCCTTTTACAGACAGTTTTTGAAGAAGGTGCAATTCCAATTTCATAGATTTTATCACTATAATATCGTTTCCCGCCGTTGGCCTGAAACAACCAAGAAACTGTTCTTATTATTTCATAATATAATTATCAGTCATGGCTCCTATGTTTCTGTCCTCTCCAAAAGTTCTCAGAAGGGAACAATTTGTCCCAGAATTTGGCAGCCTGGACAGCCTGCAGTTTTTATGAATCCTCCTGATGGGAATGAAGTTTTGGCAGCTGATGGAATCACAGAGGTATGTGAAAGTCAAGACTGAAGAAAATCCAGGCTCAAACCTCCAAATCTGCAGAGAGACTGTCCCTTTGGGGGTCTCCAGTTCTTCAATAGTCCAGGTCGTGGATGGGGCCTGTGACCCTCCCCGTGCAGTTGCAGAAAAGAAATTTAATGGCATGAACCATTTCTTCCTTTGTAGACAAGGCTGTTTTCTTTGCAAAACTAAAATTGGAGAGCAGATCTCCTACCTGGCATTATCCATTTATGATGATAATCACTATTTTTTGCTATTAAATTGTTAGTAGAGTTGCTGGTATAGATTTAGGCTTTGGGATTTGCACTATTCCAAAATATACTCTTCATAGTTTGCAGTTTACAGCAGGTCAGGTATCATTTTCATATGATCAGTTTTCATTATATAGTTTCTAGCTTCTCTTTAGACAATATTAAGGAATCTATGTATGTTTTTACTCTGCTAGAGGCTACCTTAATATTAAAAGGAAAAAAAATATTGTAATGCAGCAAAACATTGCAGGATGGATCCCAGTTTAAATGGGCATCTTTCAAACAAACTTTACAGCAGGAGCTGTAATACAAGTCCAGAAGAGGTACATGCATTAAAAAAAAAAAAAATAAAATTGGTAGGCATTTACATTCTATAGAGAGAGTTTTCTTTTCAGAGGGTTATATTTTTTGTGTTATTTTGTAAACATAGTCATCACTCTATAGTATTTTTCCATTCAAAAATGGGCTACACAACAGAGAAAAGTAGTCATAAGAAGTTCTTATGATGAAATAGGTCCAAATCCTCTGCTCCTGGGAGTTGAACCCAAGCCCTTTGGCATAGCAGAGAGCAGTGATTCTTGTAAATGTCAGTGCTGATTAATTAGGGGCCTGGCCTGAACATACCTATCAAAGTAAAGCTGTCATTTATTTCAGAAGGGATTTTGCTCAATCAAAAAGAAATGTTCACATGTTATGTAGCTATAACTAATGCTGAATTTGAAAATACTAGCTTCTGAAAAAATGAAGGGGCATCCTCCAAAGAAATTTTTCACAGGACAAAATAGCACAGGAACCATACTCCAGAGGTGAGGACTATGGACTTTTTGTCAGGCTCATTTAGACTGAATGTGTTGCTGTTTTACAGAAGTTCTTCAGGTTTGGGACACCAACTCAAAGACTGAGGTCTAAGACTTTCTGGTTTGCAAAAGCAACATGTTCAGCTGCAAGAGGGTTTTTTTATTTTTGTTCTGTTACCTTCTTCTATTAATTTCCAGAGTGCTCCAGACTATTAAGACTGTTTTTCTAGGGAGCATGACACTTTTCATATTAAAAAACAAATAAAGAACAGGAGAGAATCTTGGTCATGTGAGATGAAGAAGTGAGAAACCTACAGTTAGACAACAAAGGGATTATTGGAGGAAATCCCAAGTTCATTTTGAAAAAAAGGAGATAGAGAAAAGGAGTAGGAAAATGAAGAAATATTATGAGATTTTCTGTTAAATATACATGCAAACATATGCATTTTAAAAATTACGCAGTTGCTGTGATTGTAATAGTAAAAGGTGATCCAAGGAGAAGATGCCTGTCTTTTTTTACTATATGAACTCTGACTATTTCTTGACTTACAAGTTTTATAAAGACCCCAAGGATTAAATTTTGTATACTCCTGTGAATGACGAAACATGGTAATGTTTGGACACTAGCCCACCATCAGGATGAGACTTCCTGGCACATCTATAAGGATTACTAAGACATTTTACAGATGATACAGAATTGGGAGTTGCTGAGAGGTCTTGCAGACAGACCTCAACAAATTAGAGGACTGGCGAATGAGATGCTGGAGGGCAGCACTGGGGAAAGGCACCTGTTGGTCCTGGTCCATGGCCAGGTGAACACGAGTCAGCAGAGCCCTGGCAGCCAGGAGGGCCAGCCCTGTCCTGGGGGCATCAGGCACAGCATCGCCAGCCGGGCAAGGGAGGGGATTGTCCTGCTCTGCTCTGACCTGAGGTGGCCTCACCTCGAGTGCTGGGGGCAGTTTTGGGTGCCACAATATAAGAAGGATGTTAAATTATTATGCGTGTCTAAAGGAGGGCCACAAGGATGGTTAAGGGCCTTGAAGGGAAGCCACGTGAGGAGTGGCTGAGGGCACTTGGTCTGCTCAGCCTGGAGAAGAGGGGACTGAGGGGAGACCTCATTGCAGTCTTCAACGTCCTCACAAGGGGATGTTCGTCACCACTGATCTCTTCTTTGTGGTGACAGTGACAGGACCCAAGGGAATGGCCTGAAGGTTGTGTCAGGGGAGGTTTAGATGAGATATTAGGAAAAGGTTCTTCACTCAGAGGGTGGCTGGGCACTGGAACAGGCTCCCCAGGGAAGTGGTCATAGCACCAGCCTGACAGAGCTCAAATGTTTACACAATGCTCTCAGGCACATATTGATTGTTGTTCTGTCCTGTGCAGGGCAAGGAGTTGGATTTGGTGATCATTGTGGGTCCCTTCCAACTCAGAATATTCTGTGATTCTGTGATCTTTTGTTTAAATCTGGGGATTTAAAAAAAATAATTTTGATAGCATTTTAAGCTGATTTCTCTCTCTGAAAACATTTGTATACTTGTTCTTACATAAAACATATCTGCAGAGGTGTGGAATATTTTAAGACACCTCAGAAACATTCTTCCCTGGATTTGCCAATGGCAGAAGGATTCAGCAGATGGCAGGATGTGGCCACTTCAAGACAGCCAAGAATCTGGGCCCCCACCCTGCTTTCTGAGCATGTGTAACCAAGCTGTCTGTCTGTCAGACAGTGGGAGAGAGACCAGTGTGGGAACTGCATGTACTATTGGAAAGCTTTTTAATGAATATCACTGTCATAATTAAGAAATTATCTTTATGCATTTAAACAGAGGCCCCACTTATGTGCTGTATGAAATTCTTACTTTGTATCTCTGGAAATCATAGAATATTTCTTTGCATTGGCTAGGAACCCACAACTTAGCACATGCATTATGGCAAGTATGAAAGGATTTTTTTTATGATCCATTAAGATTAAGAAGTACATGCACCCATTGCCAGCAAGCACACCATCTAATCAATCTTGCATTCCATATTCTGTTTCATACTATTTTTGATGGGAAAATTCCACTGGGTGGGCTGTCATCCCTTTTATAAATTAAGGAATAAAGTAAACAAACAAATAGCCCACTCACAACCCAGACTGATTCTAAGGCTCACAAGGTTCTCATATATTAACTGACTGCATCCCAAAGTAACATCTATTTTACTTTTGAGTACAAATTATTTCAATGAAAATTAATGGCACTTGTACACATTTGGGGAAGTAAGGATAGACCCCAAAATACAACACTATTGCCTGCTTTTGATGGATTTGGAAGGCTTGCAACCCAGTTTTCTATCAGGGGAGAAATCAGTGACACAGAATATCTTAGAATCATTTATCTATACTGTGTACAACAGTCACTGAACATAAGTGGTCATAGACAACATGAAGGCAAAACCTTATTTAGAAGTCTTAACCAAAAAGCCACTTTCAGGTTCTCAGGAAATAATTTTCACCAAGAACTAAATCTAATCAGAAGCATAAGATAGGCTGGACTCCCTGGTTGTTTACAAAAGTTCCCCTATAAACCTGAATCACCAAAAACTAACAGTACAACATTCCTTGAAAGTGCATCTATTCCTCGTAGACTAAGAAAAGGAATGTGTCAGATTATATTTAACACGACCACCTGGTGACTCCGCTCCTACCACAGCAACAGAAAGCTAATATTTTAAAAGATGCTTAAGACTCTCTGACTTCAGTGTAAGTTTTATGTTCCATAAAGGATTAAACACCCAAGTCCACTCACAAATAAGATCCAAAAGTGGCCAGAATGTGGGCCCCAGGTGCAGAGCTGTAGGCATGAATATCCTTTAGGTGTGGAGGTGGAGTTCATGTGCCCACATTCAGTCATCTGCACTGCAGGGATCTCTATCTGAGCTTACTGCCAATATTCCCTTTTTTGCCTGTGAAGAGAAACAGTTGTTTCTCAGGTGACAGTCATCTCATCCTGAAATAAATGACTGAACTAGATGTGATAAGACTTTACTAACAATAAAAAAAATCTGGCAAAGGGTACTGGCTGAGGCATGGTTTTCTACATTGCAGAGGTCTATATTTGGGTGAGATGAATCCCTCTGCTTGTGTCTGGGTAGTTTTCACATAGGGAACCAGCATTTTTGACATTTATGAGAGGCTCATCACCTAGTTTGTGCTTGGACTCAAGTAAGCTCTGAAAGAAAGATGTCTTTCAAATCCTCAGGGGGTTACAATACTGGAGGCCTCTCAGGGAGTACCAACATACTCCAACAAGAGAAAAATATTGACAAAATGTTGCTATGGTATCTTTCTTTCAAAACCTCAGGCAAAGCCTCCCACTGTGACCACGTATCCCTGGCAGAGGGAGGGTTATGTTCCCCTTTACCCTGTGAGATTCTGGAATGGCATCTCCCACCTTCTCCAGGAGCATTATAACCCTGTTCACAAAGCTCTGACCTTCTTGCTGAAGATTTCTACCAGGCCAAAAGATTAAAACCTTTCTTGAGCCAGAAAGAGAGAGCAGGTGTGACTCTGATATTTGATTGCTGGTGATTCAAGATTTAAGGGCATAGGCAAAGGGAGAATTGGGTGAACTGGGTTACAGGACATTCTGTGAGAACTGTTTTACTGTTTGGCATGAGATAAATCTTGGCTGAAGTGTATGAAATGCAAAAACAAGAAAGGTTATGTCTCACAGGAGGGAAAGTATTTAATTTGAGAAAAGGAAATCAGAGGTAATATTGTAGCTTCACAGTCCATGTCATTTTTAATAAAGTCTGTAGGTGGCTTGCTTCTTGTGTAGCCTAATGCTATAGAAAGCAGTAAACTATGAAAGTGTAAAATTGCAAATAATAGCAATAGCAAATAAGCCCAAAGTTTAGACATTTAACTGACTCTATGTTCATAGAGCAAGGATGAGATTGCTGTGAACACAGCCTACATAGTTGGGAATTCTTTGCATGTGTCCTTTGAATTTCAATAGCAGAAAGTAGGAGTCAAGTTTACTAAAGTTGATAAGGGAGGTGGAAGATTTTGTAGGAGTGTGCTTGAGCATGCTGACCTCTCCCAGACTTCCTTCAGTTAACTTTCTTGTGTGTCTCCAAATCCCAGAGGCTTTGGAGCTCAATTTTTAGCCTGTAGTAAAATATTTAAGCAAATATTTTAATAGCTTTTCAACTCTTGTTCAAACACATGCATTGCTCAGCAGCAGTTCAAGGGTTAATAAAAACACACAAACATAATTTATTATAAGTTTTTCCATAATGTGCAGAATGAAGACATTTTCAGTAACATTTATATATTTTGCTGTTCATACAACATAAAACGGAGCAGTTTAGGTTGTATCTCAACACGAAAACATTGGATTTTTCTGCTGTTTTGCACAGGACGATCTCAGCTCACTTTCTGCCGGGAATAACAACATTCTCAGAGGTACCCCTTCATATTAGGGCTGATTTTACTCCATACATGGAGACTGCATAGCTCTGATTTTCACAGCAAAGAAGACTTTTAGATTCTCCTTGGATATTTAGTTCTTTCTCTGGAAGAGTCCTATCCATATCAAAATTTGACATCCAGAAGTGATAGCATTCAAAATCTACAGTGAACATCTATTCCTATTACATTAGCTGGTAATCAGATCAGTAAAACCCTCGTGGCTGTTACATCAGTTTCTGCAAGCACTGAAATGCTGCACGGCGGTTTCTGGAAGGAATGTAAAAGTCTGCTGCATGGGAATGCAACTGCTTTGGGAATAAGGCACAGTGTTTTCACTGAAGTTGGAATTTGTTCAGGACAGAAGGGCAAATATTACAAATTCCCTTAAGGGACTTTAATTTGTTCCATCTACCTTAATAAGGTGGTCACTACTGTTCACTAGGTTGTCAGGTAGTCCACTATTAGCCAGTTCAGTAAGACCCTGCAGCACATGGCTAGTAAAATAAATGGAGGGGATCTACAAATGAGCGAGAAGTAGGTGAACCTCAAAAGCACTCCAAAGGCTTATGTGGGTCATTTTAATACCTTTGCTGTCTTCTGGGGGTGCGGCACCTCATGGGAGCATTCTTATGAGAGATCAGATTGGCTAGAAGGAAATGTGTGCGAAGCTGCTCTTGCAATATCCCAGAAATTCAGATTATTTTCTCCTAACTCTGGAAATTCAGGAAAGATTATGTTTTGAATTTAAAAATAAAATAAAGGTTCAGAAGTATCCTTATTTCATGCAATTTGGCTTGGCAATAATCTTCCACCCCTTCCAATGGGTGTTTATAGATTCATTTTTTTATAGGCTGGTGGCATTGGTACTAGCTAAAGATTCCTGTTTGTTAGTGCTCTCTGATATTCCCAAGCTAAAAGACAGATGCAATTTTGATATAACTTAAATCTCCACAGCTGTCATTATATTGTTTCAATAGATTAAATCCAGAACTTTAGATTAAAACAAGCCTCAAACTTGGGACAAATGTGGGCAGAATTTCATACTCACTTTTATTCATTGTTAATTTTTAAAATGAATTTCTAAGTTGCAACTTAAAAAAGTGATTTGTTGTTTCATGTGTATAAAAGCTGCCATGTTACAATGTCTTAAGTACATATAACACCTTGTTCAGATGTGTCTCCTATATTTACCCTGTAAAGTTTATCCCATACAGATTGTTTATATTCAACTCTGTTAACAACAGAAAGTTTAACGATAATAAAAGGAACTTTACTCAGATAGTTTAGACCAGGTATTTTTAAATTAAACTCCAATTTATAATTCCTTTACCTTTATACTGGAACATGATGGCTAAACTTAGGCAAATAAAATTTTTGTAATGTTTCTTTTAACTTCCTTGGAAGTAGAAATGAAAATTCTAGACTGAAATGATATTTTATGACAAGAACCAACAATCTGGCTAAATAGTCTTTCATTTCACTTTTGGCTGTCTTCATCCAGTCTTTGATGAGTTCAGTAAAAACGTACACAACTGATTGTAATCTCCTCTATGCTAATTTGACATGAATGTAATTTTGCTGGCTTTGATTACTTCTGAGTTACGCCAGTGCAAGATTACTGAGGAGCTGAAGATGTCAGTCCTTGTTGGTGTAAAGAGGTATAGCATTAATGAAAGGATCATAGTCAGGTACCTGTAAACAAAGAGAGAAATAAAATTTTCTGTTTGATTCTAATCTCAGAGTTACTGTTTACATTGTCTATTTAAGTAAGAAAGTTCATGTATGATTCCATGAATAGTAAACAGACATTCCAGGTACTTTGCCAGGAGGAATATACTTAGCAAAAAGAAGGAATGTTGAGGTCCACCTGTAAAATTATTTGCCCCTATAAGCAATAACAGGCATATGCTCTACATCATATTTGGGCCCAGTCTCTGTGGCCCAGAACCAAAGTAAATACATTTTTCTGATGTAATTGTTTGTTCTAGTTGAATTAGTGCAACGCAGTCAGAGCTGTGAGAAACATTTTATTTGGATCAGCTCTCAACCAGAGGTTGCCTACCTGGCAAATCAGCAACAGTAGCTTGTTTTCACAAAGTCCTCCAAGTTTTTTACTCAGAGGAGCATATAAAAACATTTTAAAGCCTGGGTTGTGGTCCTTCTCCAGCTGACACTTGAGTAAATCAGAAGTAACTGCAGTGAAGTCAAGTGCAGCCCTCCCGGTATATGTGAGATGGGCTTTATGTTCCACTCCCTTGCTGTTTTCCACTCTGACGCATTTGGCACACAGAATAATGCACTCACACACGGTTTGGGCACACAAACCACAGCTTTTCTCTCCTCCCTTTATTTCCTTGTGCAGGTGTTGGCCACCAGATGAACGTGTAGCAGTAGTAACAATATCTGGAGCCCTCTACCTGCGTGCTTCACTGGAAATGCCTTCATTGCTCTAACTGCTCCTTTGGAACGATACAACTACTTTCACCCTTAACTATCCTCATTCACATGCTGAAAAGGGAGGGAAAGCAAAAAAAGAATGCAAAAATTTTCACCCAGCACAAGAATATAATGTGCTTTACGCATGAAACATTTTTGAAGAAAGAAGTGTAAAGTTACAATTAGAAGTTTTTTTTCAAAGTTTTAGAAGTTCAGCATAAGCTTCTAGAAATACTAAACTTCCAAAGCTCTGTTTGGACTTTGGGAGGCTTACTATGTTTTAGGAAGTTTAAAACCACATATGCCTCTGTAGATAAGTATATTAAGAAATAAACTGCAGGTAAGCAACTGAGGTGAGGAAACATGGGACTAAATACAAAATATGCTGGCTCACTGAAACTAGTTGCAAAATTGAGACGTTATTTTGTACATATTTTTGGGTATGAAAGGGATTGCACAATTCCATTTATTCCTTATTTCGGTGGGGTTTAAATATGGAAGTTCCAACTTTTTATGTACCATTTTTGGAAAGCAAGGAAACAAACAAGCAAACAAACACTTCTCCTTTTTGAGGGGCAGTCAAAAGTGAAATAAAAAAAGTTTTAAAGAAATAAACGTTTTCCAAGACAGTTTTTTTAAACCAGATTCCTGAAAAATTCTACTTTAATTCTAATATGAATTATTATTGTTCACTTCTTCCCCATTATACACAGAGATCTGTTATTCACAAAACTAAAGAAATAATGAAAAAATTCAGATTTTTACCAGCAATGGAAGGGATGAATGGAGAAAGAGAAGTTAGGAAAGGAAGTGACAGAGAAGAAGAGAACAATTGTAAGTCTAAAGCACTCTCAGTGTGCTTTTGCTATACTTTAGCAATGATCAAGTAAAGTGCAAAAGCAAGGGCAGTCAGTCATAGGAGTTCAGCATAATTGCCCAAAGACTGAACTTAACATTTTATCACAGAACATCTAATTGAGAAGTCTCACTGGCACAGTGTGTGCATAGGAAAGGGGCTGATGTAGCATTTCTTTATACAGTATTCTCATCCAGTTATTTAACAGATAATTTTTTTTTTTTTGCACACATACAAATAACTAATGCTGAAAGCTATCTTTCTTCTGTTTCCTATGTTATTACACAGGTGGTTCATTCATTGAAAACACTCTCTGCTGTTCCAGATAAATTATTGTACAAACAAACAGTGGAAACCTCTGCCCTGGCAACTGAAAAGAAAGATCCCAGCCATTGCATTAGTAAAGTTTCTCCAGCTTTACTCACTCTTCTCAATCAAATCCTTCTGTGAATCAAAAAGAATTAGCCATAAGCCATTTTAAACAAAAGATGTACATCTGGAAAGAGATTACCTAAGCACAAATGTACAACAGAAATCTGCGAGTCACAAAATTATAATCTTTTTGCATTCTTAAAGTCTTAAGCCAAAATACTTTGCTTATATTGTAAGTTTTCTGCTTGGGCCTCTTCTGCCTATACTCTTTCATGAAATGGACTTTTCAGCATGAGGAGGGAAATCTGTTTCTAGATGTTCAGCTGGATTGAGCAGCCTGCTAATTTTCATCCTCTGGGCCATGCTGATTTTCTCTAGTGTAGATGTCGCATTAGCCAGTATCAAATCAGTCTTTGTGCTTGCAATTTTGTTTTAGAAACATCTTTCATATTTCTTAGTTTTTCACTCAGCCAACAAAAGCTACCTATGCATGGAGCACGAGGTTTCCAGGACTACTTTTAACCCTATTTTCTTAGGGGAGTAATGGCAGATTTTAGTGTATTTAACTTCTGCCTAAAACTCAGGCATCTAAAAGTAGTAGACACCTCCATTCTTAGCTGAAAATCTCCCACAGATGCTTTGCAAAATTTACTCGTCATGCAATACCAGAGATGTCTGCTGTTGGGACACAGTGATTGACTCTTCCTAACACAGTGGTATGGGACAGTATAAACTGTGCCTCATGTCTCCTCAGAAAATGAAGCTAGTGTCCTCAGAACTAGAACTAGCTGAAGTCGATGGAGACAGAAAGGGGAATTAATTTTATAAGCAATTGCATTGAATAATAAGGAAAAAACCAAATATACGAGGAAAAGACAAAATCTTGAGCTCCTTGTTGGGTCAGGAGAGAGAGAGAGAGAGAGGAAAGTAACACATGCTGGCTCTCCCTTGTAAGTTCTGAGGTCTCCTACACCTTTCTCCAGGGACTGTCCTGGCAGCTTAGGGAACTGGTTTAGGATTGCTAAAGCTGGGGCTCGCTGCCTGCGTAGGTAACTGATCACCCCCTCTGATAACTCTTGATTTTGATGGCTGGTTTCAACTACATTTCATACATTTTTCAGAGACAAAGTTCTATCATGCACTGTGAAAACAGACATCTGGGCAAAGGCCTTATTAGTGCTGCTGAAGGAAAAGGTATGGCACAAACTCAACTTTCACTAGAAAACACAAAAACTTCATATGACCTATGCTTATAATTAGTCACTGGAGGATGCAGAATTGTCTCCTCTAAGGACTATGTGATATCTAATAATTTATTTTCCCTCACTTTGGAGTGTCCACAGCACCTCTCCCCCGTGTATATTGTCTAACAACAATCAAGAGTGAAATAATGCTGTAGCATTCATATCTTTCATCTAAAACTGAAAGATTTAGATGAAATATAAATGAAAATCATGAAAAATAAACCTGTCAGAAAAAAGGCTTCATTTTCTTGTCTATCATGAAATGATCTCTCTTAAGTACTTCAACCACACTTATTAAAGTGTAAAAAAGGAAACTTAAAAATTTTTTTTCCTGATATGAAATAATTAATGGAAAAAATTGAGTGAAATGAAAAAGAAAATAAAGAGTAAAAAGAGAATGGAGTGATTGTCTTGTGGGGAGGAAATAAAAAAGGAAGGCATAACACATTGATGGAAGTGTGCTACTGGGACTGACATACTCAGCATTGGTAAAACTGTTTTCCTAGTAAAACCTAGAATATTTCACCCTTTGCTATGCTGTATTTAGCAGCCATAAATTGGACTTTACTCATGTGAAGGGAATAATGCAGGATGCCCACACAAACTATACGTCACAGTCACTCAGAAATTCCAAAGGAGTTGGAAGGGCAGTGGTGGTTCTCCATGTCCCTCAAATATCTCAAGGATTTTATTCCATGATTACCACCTAAATTCAGCTGTGAGAAGTTAGTGAGGAGTGGTAAGAAGAAGCCTAGGAGAGTACACACATTTGATTTTAAATAGAATAAAATAAAAACTAGCTTAAGGAGAGTCAGATGATCAGTGGTAAAATAGCTGAGAGACCTTTGGAATAAATACTAGGAATAAAAATATGTTTGCAAATGTTATATATATTTTATGATGGGCTCTTGCTAAAATGGGCAAGGGAAAAGAATCTAATTTTCTTTGCATTTTATTGAGAAGGGCAGCCAGAAGTACTCCCACATGCTCTAGAATATAGATAAAAGCCAAGGCTGGAGCAGCACCAATGTCAGATATTAGACTGGAAATCAGTTAGAGTCTTTGATTTTC
Source organism: Pardalotus punctatus (assembly GCA_013400915.1). NCBI lineage: Eukaryota > Metazoa > Chordata > Aves > Passeriformes > Pardalotidae > Pardalotus > Pardalotus punctatus. The sequence continues at coordinate 1,152,199 of VZTX01051095.1, read as the reverse complement.
CAGAGGCCAACTCTACAAATTTTACAGGAGTACAAAATGAGTTTCATTCCATTCTTCCTCAAGGTCTCAAGAGACCTTTGAAGAGAGTTAGGAAATGTTTGCAAGGTGGTGTGCAGTTGCACCTTTCATAAAGAGGAAACAGAAAGCAAGCCACTGCTTTTGTAATAAAATAACATTTTACCTCTTTGGGGGCATTTTACTGTGTTTTTTCTGAGCTCTGTCAGCTTTCCCTTTGAGACAGCCAGGCCTCCAAATGGAAGTGCCCAAGTTTCCAGTATGGACTGTGGTAAGAATGGATGCATTTGAGTGCCTCCAGAGAGAAGTCCTGTCTGTGTGACTTATATACCTGTAGGAGAAGTAAGAATTTAACCTGGGAACTCTAGTTTACTACACCCAGGACATTTAGACAGAAGTTCAGGACTTATTTTAGGTGAACTGGATTAGCTTACACATTCATCAGAGACGCACACTTTGAAACTATTTTCATGTATTTGGTCAGAGTTTCCTGACTTTGTATTACTCATTCACAGTCAGAGCATTGAATTGTTTGAAGACCTGGCTGGATTCATTTATTCAATGCAACAAATAATGCAGTGACTGGTTTTGTGTTTAGTGTTTGTTTCTATATTAGAATCTCATGAATAAATATGATTACTGTTATAGCTTCTTGGATTAATTAAAGGGGATTAGTTTATTTTCCACAATATTTCTTGATTTTGTAGAAAGTAGTAAGACAGGCTCCTTGATCCATCTCTTTTTATGTATATGATGTATCTTATCATACATCTGCACAGATCCATTGTTTTAAAATGCAGTCACTCTGCTGATCTTAAATTTTATTATGTGTATACCAGGTGGATAAGTGCTTTTAAGAAACTGCTTTTGCAGTTGTGTTTTTTGGTAATTGTTTTCCTTCCAGACTTAAGTTCCACATACATTCTTTATTAATGGAGAGAGAAAAATATAAAAATGTGAAGATCTTGCCCTTTCCTTAGTGTTCATTTTGGAGCTGTATCAGGGGTACATTGAACAGCCTTGTTTCAAGCCATGAAATTATGAACTGATGATTTTATGAAATACAGCTCTAACTTCTATTATAATATAATCCTCATTCCCTTCACGACACATTTTTTCTGCAAATTTAGACCTTGCTTTGTTTTCCTGTAGGGTGACAGGGAAGTACATGCCCACTTCCATCTGCTGTATGTTGTGGCATCCATCAAGTGATCAGGTAGGCAGATACAGAGTACAAGCAGCTCTTTCTGAAATCAGTGTCTGAATGCTTTTTCTGGGTGCTGGGTGCATGATCTAGTCCCGAGGCAACAGTGTATTTCGTCATCTGATCTCTGTCCTGTCAGCTGACTGTAAATCTGCTTTCAAACTTCTTTTCTTTCCATGTTAGAAAGTGAACTGGGCAGCCATTTGAAGTTCTTTTTCTGCACTGAAAGGAAAGGTAAGGTGCTATTAATTTATCAGGGTCTTGTCCATGAAATGAATTGATTTCCATAATTCCTATTTATTTTGTTGGTTTAGGGGTGAACTCTATTTACCCCCGGAAAAGGTTGGCAAGAAAAGGTAAAAAAAACCCCATGGCAGAGAGAGACGCAGCAGCCAGCCAGCCTCTGTTGTTTTGGTCCACGCAACTTGGTGTATTTAAGTCTACACGCAGTTGCATCACGCCGATGGAGAAAAGCAGCTTGGAAACTTTTATCTCGGCGGTGAGACAGGGAGGAGAGAGGTGGTGGGGATCACCAGGTGGCGCTGGAAGATGCTGCGAGCCGAGCCGAGCCGAGCCGTCGGGCTGGGAGCGCCGCTCGGCTCTCGCTTGCCTCTGGTCGAAGGCTGTTGTTTGAAAAGCTGTCAGAAGAAACATCAAAGTTGCCTTCTTGCTGCAATTTCCCCTGAAGGGCTGTTCTGTGAGGCACTGTTTCCTGGGCAGTTGGGTTTGAGTGGAGGTTTCAGAGAATCATAAAGTCATAGAAAATTTGGGTTGGAAGGGACCTAAAAGATCCACTAGTTCCAATCCCCATGACATAGGCAGGGACACCTTCCACCAGACCAGGTTGCTCAAAGCCTCAGACTGTCCTTGAACACTGCCAGAGATGGGGCAACCACTGCTTCTCTGGGCAACATGTGCCCATGCCTCATCTCCCTCACAGTAAAGCATTTCTTCCTAATATCTAATCTAATCCTAGTCTCACTTTGAAACCATTCTCCTGTGTTATATCGCTACACGCTCTTGTAAACAGTTCCTCTCCAAACTTCTTGTGGGCCCCCTTTGGGTACTGAAAGGCTGCAACGAAGTGACCCAAGGCAGCAGGTCTTGCTTGGGTGCTCAGTATCCTGCTGATGGCAAAGGCCTGGGGCAAGAAACCTACAGACCTCCTCCTTCAGCAAAAACATCCAACAGGTCAGCAGGGAGCAGTAAACCTTGGGGTCTGAGCCTTGGACCTGCCTGCTTGAACTTCAGTGTCTTGCTGGTCAATTTACCTAACAAATATAAATGGCTGAAGATATTGGCTCTTGTGTGGCTGAATAAATTCTGATTAACTTCATAATTAGACTGTATTGTATTGTATAATGAGCTATGCACCCATGTTTTTCAGTTGGTGGTGTCCCCAAATACCTTGCAGCCTGATAACTATGTGTGAGATTTTACTTCTGTGCATTGAAATATTTGGATTTCAGAATTAAAAAAAAAAAGGAAAGGAAAACCAAACCAAAAGCCCCAAATGTCATCACCAATTGAAAAAGAAAGAGCCCAAAACACAACAGAACTGTGCATATTATTTGGGACAAAAAGGTGAAAAACTGTTTATTTATTTGAAACTATTTGAGAATCAGTAGAGTTGAGATGACCTTCTCTGTCATATATGAGCTCTTAAAGATACTTTTAATGTTAAATTTTCTTTTAAAAATGTAATTTAAAAAAATTTTGATTTTGCTGTTCATAGAATTACAGAATCACGGAATATGCTGACTAGGAAGGGACCCATCAGGATAATGGAGTCCAACTCCTGGCCCTGCACAGGACACCCCAAGAGTCACACCATGTGCCTGACAATGTTGTCCAAATACTTCTTAAGCTCTGTCAGGCTGGTGCTGTGACCATTTCCCTGGGGAACCTGTTCCAGTGCCATACCATCCTCTGGGTTAAGAACCTTTTCCTAATATCTCACCTAAACCTCCCCTGAAAACTTCAGACCATTCCCTCAGTCCTATCACTATCACCACAGAGCAGAGATCAGAGCCTGCCCCTCCTCTTCCCCTCACAAGGAAATTTTAACTGCAGTGAGGTCTCCCCTCAGTCCCCTCTACTCCTGGCTGAGCAGACCAAGTGCCCTCAACCACTCCTCACACGACTTCCCCTCAAGGCCCTTCACCATCCTCTTTCTCCTCTGAACACTCCCTAATGGTTCAATATCTTTCTCGTATTGTGGCCCCCGAAACTGTACACAGTATTCAAGGAGAGGCCTCACCAGTTGTTTAGAAATATAAATCGGGGAAAAGTCAAAGAGAAATTTGAAACTATCCTCTTTTTCTTCTGTTTGAGAAAATGGAGGACATTCATTTACTTTTAACCTTTCATAGCAAATATTTGATGTTTTGACTATCTGTAACAGTTAACTATAACAGGACTATAACAGTCTCCTGCCAGGACTTTGAAATGAACATATTTCTCTGCTTTCTTTACTGTTTCCTAAAAGTTATGCATTCTTTTCTGATCACAGTTGGTTGGGGAATCTGATTTGTGTTCAGCATTAGTGCACTGAGAAAAACTGCCACCTCGTGCACCATTAAAATCACTCCCTGCAGCCTCTGGGGATCTCTATATGTCTCTGCTTCTTGTATGAACCATCCTGATCCTGTTTGCCTTGTAAAATTTGATTGGATCACACTCAAAGAGCTATGGCAGATGTACTGTCTGATTTTAACTCCTTGATGGCCTCAGAGAAGCTCCTGTACACAGCTACACACGTGCCCACGTGGGGCTGCATCCGGGGAGGTGCAGAACAGCGTGCCTCTGCTCCAGAAAAGCACTTAAACCAGCTGCCCACGTGGCGCCACTGGGCTCCAGCCAAGAGGGAGGGACTGTGCCGTGACCTGCGCTGTGAATTATGGCTGGAGCTGGCCTGAGAATGAGGATAGGCAATCCAAACATGGTGTTTATTTTACATTGAAAGGGGTTATTCACAAAGGTTTGCTCGGTCTGACAGAATCACTCCCAAAGGCTCCCAGAGGAAGCCCACCTTGCTCCTCTCCCTGTAGAGGATGCGTCTTGAGAGATTAAGCTTGTGACAATCAAGAGAAGCTTCAGAAGCTCTCTGAAATGTCATGCACATTGTATTTTTCTAATCTGCTGTAATTCTTGAACTCTGGGTGAGGTTTCCGAAAGGTTCTAAAGCATTCCAACATTTTCAAAAGTGTTGCCATTTCACTTAATCCTCGGGTAGATGGTGTAGAGCCTTGAACCATGTGTGTCATTGATCCTTCATTTCAATGCTGGTGTTAAAGACAGCTTTATTCTTGCGGGTTTTCAATTGTTCCTCCAGTTCACTGAGGGTTGTCACTGACATGTCTGGGTATCACATGATGTTAGTTCTTTCAGCAATAATTTGGGCAAAGAGGATGCAGGTTTCCACTTTGTTAAAGTAGCTTTATGCCTTTCAGCAGTTTTTACCTCAGCCAAATACAGTGACAAGGTTTGTGTTAAACAAGTGGAAGAGCAAGATATTAACAGGGACAGTGAGTTTACAGTAAATATGTAATCTGAATAATAAAACATTAAAATGATGACACATGACCCTAGGATATTTTGTCATATAAATTCAGTCAGGAGTGTGTCAGAGAATCTGTTTTTGTACATTTTAAACATTTCATGTTCTTGATTTTAAGTCTATTTTCTTCAAAGTGTTCTTAACTTTGCTCTGGGGGCAGAATTAAACTGGGGATTAATCCTTTTGGCACTCAAAATCTTATTGCATGAAGAATCCAAAGGGAGAGGACAGTATCCTGGAGAGGACAGTATCCTGGTGGACAGGGCTGAAGATGACTGGCAGCAACTGGCTCCCTAAGAGTTTAGATATGATACATGAGTTTGCTCTGGTAATTGGAGGATTTCAAGGCAAGAGGATAAATTTAGGAAATTGAAAGCATCTCCCAGAGGGCATAAATTTAGGAGATTGTAAGCATGTCCCAGTTCTGTGCATGGATTTTGATCATTTGTTGTAGTTGTGGCTGGTTGTTTTCAAGACAGCTTTCCAGTGTTCTGCCTGGTCAGTTCCTCCAGCACATAATATGTGTTCCTGGAAAGAAATGATAACTCTGGCATTTGAGCATTGCTTCAAATAAATGATCATTTTATTTGGCAATCCTCATCCCTTAGAATAAGAATATCTGGTGGTGTTTGTCCTGTCTGATTTAGTCTCATTTTAGTAAGTTCAGGCAGAAGCTTTAAATGTTCTTCATCCTGCCTGAGCTCAAGCCTAATCAAAGGCAAAAGCATGCAGATAATTGAAGTACTGATTTTCTATTTCTGTGTGAAATATTAAACTACTGTCATTTGTCTGCTGAAATATGAAAAATACATATTATATTTATTTTTACCTTGATTTTAGAACTAACAGACAAATTTCAAAAAGTCAAATGATACACAAGAAAAAAATGAACTTAAGACTGACAGCAAATTTATTTTGTTTTCTGTATATATTCTCTCCAATGCATAATAGTAGCATGTAAATTTCTGTCAGAGAAGCTTTTGTGCTATTTGGACTGCACAGCTGTGAAAGTTACTCTCTATCCAGAGGGAAGATTTTGACTGACCATCATAGAAAGGGAATGGTTTCCTAGGGAAAAGGAGTCCACTGGTACAAAGTTCATGTCCTTCCATACATCTGCTGATTCACACATGCAAAAAACCCAAAAAAACTAGGAATGAAGGTCTTTGAAACACCTTTTGTGAATTTCACATAGTGTTGTAGAAAGTAGATGCAGGGGGATAAAATTCCACTTCCAGCTCACAGCTGTCATTGTCTTTCCAAGCACAGCATCAGTGTAGAGGAGACTCCTGTTTTGATCCATAATCAAGGCCTGCATTTTAATCCTCCAAAGCCCAGAGATTTTTTTGCTTTTGGATGAAAAGAGACAAATATGAAAACATATGCTGAAGCTGTACAACCTCTGAGCTGGAATAACTCCTGAAGGATGCTAGTCCTGATGGGAATTAAAAAGCCTGACCGGCTTCCCAACTTCAAGCTTCCTCTCCCAGGCTTGCAGCAAATGTGTTATTCACTCCCTGACCCTTTGCACAATGGGCTGACCTTCCCCTCAAATAAGTCAGCCCAGCGTGAGAGCAACATATGGAGCCTTTGGGGCCTTCCTCTATCCAAAAAATTGTGTCATTTTTAAGCAGCAGAGGACTCCCAGTTATACAGACTTTCCTCCTGTTGAAGTAAGTATCAAGACACTCATTGACTTCTGTGTAGAGGGGACTGGGCACTAAGCTTGCCTCTGGGAAAACAGAATATAAATAAGGAAAGTTATGTGGATCCCTGAGAGTCCATAACATAGGAATTACTCATGCAAATGCAATATTTAGACTATTTTAAATATGTAGTAGTTGGAACACACAGAGTAATATCTTGCAGTTTCCCTGCAAATCGAGCTTGTGTGTGAGCAAAGCTGCTGGTGATGGTGCAGTGACACAGGGCAGGGAACAGCAGTCCCTAGTGTGGGACAGCAGAGAAGGGTATGGAAAGGCTGAGGCAAAGCAATTCTTTGCTTTGGAAAAGAAGATCCTTTTATAAGGTTGTGATATTAAGCTTTCACTCTGAGCCTCTTAGAATTGCCATCAGATCATGAACATAATAATTTATGAGAATTGTACCTGCACTATCTTGGGAAAGAGTTTGCTGTACATTTTTGTGGAAGAAAAAATACAAGTTTTTTGTAGGTAGAGGCAAACATGGTATGAGTTTTCCAGCTTCTGCAGTCCTGCTCTAATACACTTAAGATTGATTTTAAAAACTTCAGTTCTTCTCTCAGCTTTGCTCATTAATAAATGTAGGTGTTGGTTATCCCCCATCCAACTCCCCCAAAAAGGACATGAGAATCTGTACTCTCTTTTGTAAAACAAAACAAAACAAAACAAAACAAAACAAAACAAAACAAAACAAAACAAAACAAAACAAAACAAAACAAATCTCCAAAAGCTAAATAAAATCCTGAGATGATCTTAATGAAGAAATGTTGAATTCTAGAACCAGATACACTGTGATGGGTGGAGGTAGATGTATAGAACTGTAGAGCTAAAATTCTGTTCATGCTTCTCTGCATGGCATACACTGATGGAAGAGGCTTGTCCTCCTGCTTGTAAATCCATACATCACTATCCCTTTATGTTAATTACGAGTGAACTCTAATAATGGATCTGTCAGATAATCAGTCCAAATACCTTCCTCTTACTAGAAGCTATACCAGAGACTGCGCAAGATTGTAACACCAACAGGAGCTTCCAAAGCAAAAAAAAATAAATCTCCTTTGTTTTGATCATTCCAAAATGCTGTTCATGCAAAGGTTACCGGACAAAACCAAACTTAAAGCAAAACAGATTCAGCCCCATGTTTATATACCACTATACGTGCTCTCTACAAATCAGGCTGTGTAATGATGGGACTGACCTCAGAGTGTGGGAGGCAAATAGGTACAACAGGTCACCATCCTTCTGCAGGAGAAACCTTCTCCTGAAAACAGACAAGCCAGGCAATGTGCATTTTAATTAAAATCACATCCTGGGCATTTAAGTTTTCAAAAATTATTAGTATGACAGAGGTTACCTTTTCTTGTGACTACTATTATTACTGTCAGACTGCCTGCTTCAAGTGGGGGGCTGAAGGTTACATATGGGATGGGGGAATGTAAAGTTAGCTGGAAGGGGTTAGAACACGGGGCCGTAGCCTTGGAATGCTCTTTGTTGGCCAGAGCTCTCTTGCTGTCTTGTCTACAGCTGTGCAAAAGACCCCTTAGGACATCATGGATAGCCCTCAGCAGTGACTGCAGGGCTATAAACTGCAGGTGACTCTGGTCAAATCCAATTTCTCTTCCTGAACAGAGTACATGCTATCACTGTTGCATATTTCTTGCCAAGATAAACAGGGGTAACAACCTTACAGATGATTATGGAGAGTTTAATTCAAATTTATGCTTGATATTTTTGTATTTCTTTAAATAATTTTAAACTGAGTTCCTACACTTGAAATTGAGGCTAATGGGCCATGATGAAATAAGATGACATTATATAGATATATATAATACATAATAAATGTGATCTTATAGGCATGTCTATGAATAGACTTACAGACGAAAATGAGCTGTTCAGCTTAGTAAAGGACACACTTTCATGTAGGAAACTTAGAACTCACAAGGAGTCTTTCTAGGAATGCCTTATTTTTTTTTACTATTCATACTGATATTCGTATGATTCATCGATGTGCATTTTACAAGTTAAGCTGTGCCACAAAAGGCTGAAATGACCTTCCCAAGGCTGTACGAAAACTTGTGGTGCTGTCAGCAGTTGACTCATGCTCCAAATCTGTTCCATTCTTCAGTGTTATTCTTTAGCACCCAGAAAAAGCTTGTGCCTTGAAAAGTCTTCCCTTCTTAAACCATGTTTTGTTTCAGCTCTGAGGAGCACAACCACTTTAAAAACAGACACACAAACGGCACATATCTTTAGGGAAAAGTTAAAAAAAAACCACAAGAAAAACAAATTATTTCATAGTTTAAAATTCTGCTTTGAAGTGCATTTTGGTGATTATCAGATAAATCCCTAAGAACAGAATTGGAATGACACTATATATGTGCTTGAAACAGTTCTCTCTTTAATGGATCTTTTGGAACTTGCCTAAGTTGCCATAAGAAGTCCATTTTTATCATACTGTACTGTAAATATTTTAGTACTGAAATTGGCTTTTAATAAAATTAACTGCAAGTTCAAAATGTTTAATGGACTCCATGGCAGTAAAATTAAGAAGAATGTCATTTTGTCTCTTTAATGTGCCCTGAAACATTCTTGCATTGAATTAGAACACTGATTGTTATTTTTCATCTCAGGACTTGGCAGGTGTGTAATGCGACTCCTGATAGCAGGACAGCAGATTTCATTCTCCTATAAAACCATTTCTGAGGGACTTGGCACAAAAACTGTTATTGCATGTCTGCAGGTGTTTAGTAATTGGATTAATGCAGAGCAGAAGGAATGTCTGATGCCCCAGCAGTGAGAAATGCTGAGGAAAGACACATTCATTTATGAGAGCAACCTGGAATGCATGATGACAGCCTGTTCACACACACAGAGCCAGATCTAAGCCTGCAAGTTTAAAATTAACTGCTGTGAGCAATCACCTTCCAGAGGAAAGTTTATCCAAACCTAAATACAATAACAGGAGCTCTGTAAGTAAGGAGGTAGGGAGCTTTGGGCTATGTTTTGATCCTATTCCAAAAGTAACTTGCATAACCTTAGCAAAAATCCTTATATCATGCATATCATGAATCCCTAAAATCCTAGGTGTCTAATAAAAATGTCCTTGATAAACATATAGACCTTCAAAATTCTGTAAAGGTATAGAGAATATAATATAATCTCAGATCAAGGGCTTTCAGGATGAAATTATGTTCTTTTAAATATCATGGTCATGAATTAGAAAGGCTTTTGTAATGGCCAGGGACTAAACACATAAATATTTCTGTACTGATGAAAATAGCTTAGGTCCTGAGAGTACTCAGGAAAACCCTTGCATGAAATATTTAGATTCACTAAGTTTTGATGTACAACTGACAGGTTGTCCTCAAAAATTAACTTGAGCATGGCTGCTGTTTTAAAAAGTATCTTTTTACACCTATGGGTTATAATTTAATTATAAAATTATATTTTATCATTTTAACAGCAGAGGGATTTAGGAATTAAAAAAAAAATCTTTGTTTTTATCTTGTGCTGTGAAAACCGGACCCATGAGAGAAAGTTCCCTGCTGCCAGGGCTCCTGGGAGAATAGGAGGGATAGGGATCCTGAGGGAACTTCAGGAAATATTGTCTTTGTTACCTGTCAGGGTATTATTGTCCAGCTCACAGTGTAGTGAGGAAATAAAGGTGCTGATGTGCCTGAGCACTCTGCTTTTTGGCTGCCTGGCTCCTCTGGAAGCCCTACTAGCTAGCTGCAGGTCGGACTGACAAATGCTCTGTAACAGGCTCCTGGCTAATTAAAAAAGCCACTCTGTTTGAATAAAGTTCATGACTTTCACTTGGTGGGGTTTCTGCAGTGCCTCTTCCAGACCGTGGAGATGTCTCAGGTGAGGATTTCAGTCCTTTTGGCTTTTGCCTCATCTCTCTAACCTTATGGATGAGGGGTGAACTCCATATCACTTTCTTATGTGGGTTGGTCAGGACTACAATTTACTGAAATAAGTGGTGGATTCATTTCAAAAATAAGTTAAATTTGTGGGTTTTATATTCTCTCTATGAATTTACTGGAAAATAAGAATCATAGAAGAATATATTCTTGAGACTGAAATAGGTATAGAACATTTTCATTGCACCACATTGCCTACAGAAAAGAAGGGCTTTCCTCGGGGAATTTAACCAAAATACCCCTACTTCTAGAGAATAAGACTTGTAGATTTTACCAGAATCTTAAAAGCTTTGTCCTATGCAATGGATGGCATTTCACAGGGGATGAGGTGTTTAATGATCATGGAGCAAATGGCAGCCTCATGGAGGTTGTTGAGAGCTCAGCACTGACTTCCAGATGCAAGTCACAGGCCACCCCCACTGCAGTTAAAGATGTCAAACAAGTTCCCTTATAGCTTTGTCTTTTACATGCACAGAGCTCTCCCTGGGCTTGATCTCGATCTGAGAGGACATGGACCAGAGGGGAGTGACTGCATGTAGAACAGAGCTCATATTGCACAGAGAAGTGCACATGCATGGCCTACTGCTTTGAAAGTTCTTTAGTATGAAAGGTTCAGCTTCTGTGAAGATCAGGGGATGCTGCATCGCCATTCCCTTCACAGAGGTGGCTGTGCCTCAGTTTAGATCCTTCACATGCATTGCACGAGATCAGTCTCTAGTGTGGAGGGTGCATTTCATGTGGTATGGGGAATGTTTCATTTGAATTTTTCAAGCTTTCAGATGTTTGACTTTGGAGCTTTAAAACTCCTTCCCCATCAGCTTTTATGACTTTAATTTGGTACTTTTTTTTTTTTTTTCAGAACAGGAAAATTTTTAAAAGTCTGTGGTGAATCCACAAACTTGAGAATTGCATTCCTGTGGCACAGAACTGCTGTGCTGCATGATGATGCTGACCATACAGACTGACAGCAGGCTGTTCTAACAGGCAAATGAATATTGCTTGAATGACTCAAGGAATAATAAAAGCAACCAGTTCTGCATCTAACCATCCCATCCCCCGGGAAGATGATAGTGTTTTCATCTAGCCTTTTCCAGCTTTACTATTCAAAATTGGATTATTCCCTGAAAAACAACTTTGAACATTTCTGAGAAAGTCTCTGAAACCCAGAGTTCCCTGCAGGTGGAGGAATGACTGTGTACTAAAAAACATCCCAAAAGTGGTAACTAAAAGGAAATAAAGGGACAAATTTGCAGATGTTTTCCCTATGAATTCACTCAGTCTATTGCTGAACACAGGAAAATAAGTTATCTGGACCTTAGGATAGACTCAATACATGCCACTATATTTTTAAGTAAGTCTGAAAGTTATAGAGTTGAGACAAAACCAGTTGCCTCCAGTCTCTTCATTGTCAGTGGAGACAAAGTGTTTTATGTCACACCTGGTTTGAGAATTTCATTCTAGATGTACCCATACATCTTTTGCCACTGACTAAAAGTGGACTGTGCATAAGTCTTCAGCCTGCCTAAGACTAGAACCTTCAGACCATTGCATTAACTTATCTGAATCTTATTCCAGCCCTCAATATCAGGAAGGGTTCATTATGCATTACTGCACTGAAACACCGCTTTCTCCTCCAAACAAAATTACACTGTCCTGTAAAAATTTTAAATTACTGAAACAACTATTGACACAGCTATATTAAGCAACGTTCACATCTTGTCACATAGCTATATAAGAAAATTCTCCAGCCTCTTGAGCAGCTCTTGAAATTTTTATTCTCCGTAAATAAAGGGGTTGTCTGTCTGTAGTTTCACTGATTTCAGAGAGTGTCCTCTGGGAGAAGAGTGTGTAACAAGGCTGATTCACCCACTCTGTTTGTGTGTTTATTGATGGGAATTACAGACAATATTACTCAAGAAAATAAACGTTCATCACCCTCACTTAAAGGAGTTTGTTATTCTTCTTTTCACATTAATATTAGTATTGAAAGAGAAAGACTTCACTAGAGAATCCTAGAAACACAGCAGACAATTCACTGTCCAATTCTATATTTCATTGTTTTTTTTCATGTTGTACTCAGAAACGGTGGTTGTAAATTATGAAGTTTTAAAAAGCAATTTTTCTGCAAGTGGAAGAAATGGAGACCTCCTTCCTAGGATAGATGCCATGATTATTGTTTAACTGTATACATGCTTTTAAGGAAGAAATGTGTGAAAGGACTGTCTTCTTGAAGCATTGAGTATTATACCCTGTATTTTTAAAGAATCATTAGCTGTGTTATGGGATATATATCTGTGGAGTTTCTTTAAGAAGTTTGAAATTCCTATAATGTCATAGTTTGTTTTAGTTTCTTTCTTTTATTTTTACATTTTAAAAAATGCAGAAGATCAAGAGACGTGCCAGCTAGGGGTGGAGATGTGTTCAGACCTGTAAGCTTACAGGTTCAGGAAAACTTCAAAGTTGAGACTGGCAGGATCCAGTTACATTTCATCACAAAGGATGAATTTATGCCTGTAAGCCATAACCTTTGGCCAGTCTCTGTTTCTTCCTATTGGCTAAGAGATATACTTGTGTTATTCTTCTGTCTTGTAGTCACACTACATAAAATTCTCTTTCTTTTGTTTTCCATTTGTTTTCCTGGCTACTTACATCTTCAACAAAGATGGAAGCTCTCCAAATTGATGGTGTGCCTATCTACATAAAACAAATCAAACTTTTAAAAAATGTTATCCACTCTGCTGATGCAAAGGATGGCAACTTCTGGGGCTGCTGTAAAAACTAAAAAGTAAAATAGCACTTACTTGCATAGAAATTGATCTGAGAAAACGTTGAATAATCATTAACACCATGTTGTCGTAGCCACCATGCACTGCTCTGAGGCTGCGTTTATTGCAGTAAATAAAATCAATCGTGGCTCTGCACTGGCTCTGTGACCAATGGTCATGAGTGAGCTCAGGATCAGCCAGCTGAACTCTTCTACTTTGTAAAACCACCTGACTGCCTCCAAACAGGTTGTTGGGTTTTGATTCAGCTAAGACCTGAAAGCTCTATCCAGACATTATCTGGATGAGTATTACTTTGGATTAACACAGTGCCAACAAGTGTGTTAGTAATTAAAGATCCTGGCCTGTCCCCATTTATTATGCTTATATAAAGGTAGGTGCTGTACAGAGCCAGAAACCAGTGCAATGGCAGTCAGACAATGATAAAAGCAGCAATATTGAGAAGAGACGTATGTAAACCTGGGTTCTGCAAAGATATCCATAATTTTCCTTCTGCACTGAAGAATGGAATAAAAATATAATAAGTTTCTTCTAAAGTTTGAGAACAGATGTATACTCTGTATTGCTGCTACTTTTAAAAGTCTGGGAAGGGGAATATAGCTACTGTCATTCAAAAATGTCCCTTTTATCAAAGGAAGGCACTATATGAACAATGTAATATGAAGTTGTAATGAAAATCCAGCTTCACAAAACCAAAACAATATGAAGCATTCTCTTCATCCCAAATTATGAAGGTTTCAAATGTCAGACTGAATGAATAGTTCCGTTTTCCACCCAAGCATATTTCTTAGACAACTCCTGGAAACCTGATGCTTGAACACTGCTGTTTATAGGAACTCTTCTGAGTTCTCATACCAGTCTCCACCTGAGGATACACTGCAATATATGGCTGCTCATAGTTGGAACCATGAAGCCAGGATAAACGTCTGCTATGCCTTCATTATGGAGTGCACTTGGATATTACATCTATCTCCTGCTTTGAACACATGGCCACCACTGGATTCTGATGGTGTGCTCAGTGTGGGCCAGCTGGAGAAAGAACTAAAGCTCAGGTTTGTATTTCATCCTCATTGTGAAATGAAGATGAGATCCCTAAACTGGGAAAAGCTTTTCTGTAGACAAGAAGAGAATTGTGGGTAGATACCAGAGAAGATGCTAGAGCCTCAGTTTGTTGTGGAACCGTGGGTACCTTAGGCAGCCTCAGGACAAAATGCCTCCAGATTTTAACTGTGAATAAGTGCAGCCCTAAGAAGGAGTCAATAACATGGTTACAATTTCCTTTTATTGCTTTTATAGCTAGAGAGGTGTTAGTGCTGATTACATCAATTTATTTTACAACAAAGACATCCTCTTCAGATTTAATTTCAGAAATTGATTCTTGACTTTGAGATGAAAAAAACTAGGGGTGCAGGACTTTTGAAGGGTAAAAGAAAAAATAACGTGCTGTGCTTATGAAGTTTCTTTAATAAAACAGAGGATATTGTTACAGAATTTATTGTCTTCAGTTCTCGCCTGTTTGGAGAGACGTTATTGTTTGCTGATACTACTTATCGAAGGTGATATTTAAATTTCTTTGCATTCTTACATGTGTGGTGTTCCATCCTAACCAAAAGCAATCTGGTGTCAAAAGTACAGCTATCCTGGCAAGCAGGGCATAAAGAAATGCAGGGTGCAGCTGGTGTTGGAAAAGGCTGTCTCCCATTTCTGCATAACACAGACTGCAGCCCAAGATGAAGCCACTAGAAAACCTCAGCACAAGCAAGATACACAAGACTGTGTAGCCAATGAAAACAGGAAAGTTTAACACTAGATCAACACAAGTATAATTAGCTGTTTCAAGTGGAGACATTATTCTTCATTTCCTGCCCTCAGCTTGTTGCTCTGAACTGTTAACAATAGCTGTGTTTCATGCAATAAGGGCTGGGTTCCAGAGGCTGGTGAAATGGTTGCCCTGTGGGACCAGAGCAAGGGTGGACAGATTCACTGGGAGTGTCTTTGGGCTGCTTCAGGTGGGGCAAGACAGCCTGACAAATGCAGAAACAGTGGGGAGAGATATCTTGCTTGAAAACCAAAGAGCCATTAGGATTAATTCAGCAGAATTTTCATCCAGCTGATTTCAGTCCTTTTGACTCACATAGGCTTTATACCTACTGTACTAAAACACGATCAAGATATTCCTTTCCTTTTCTTCTGGAAAGCTCCAAAGTTTCAATACAATTGAAGGAGCTTCCCTTTCTTTCCCCTATTATTCTGTGCATAACTCTTCCTTTTTCTTCCCATTTTTCCAGCCTACTCCATCCACATCCCACCCTTGAGTCATATTTTTTCAATCATACCTTTTTTTCTTTCAGCATTCTCTGCTGCCTACTATTAACTTCCAGATGTACTAAGCTGTATTTCCATGGATCCAGACTTCTTCAGGTCTCAGTGGGACTTACACTTGCCAAAGATTACCAGACTAAGGTTGGCAGGCTGGACACCATCTTAGTCAAATTCCTGGGTTACAGGTAGTGAGAAGCAGCTAGATCCAGGGAAGAGCTGCCCTGTGGCTCATCCTGCAAGTTTTGCAACACCTGAACTCAGTATTACATGGTGAGTCTAATGTGAATGTGGTCTTTTGCCAAATTCATAACTACCCTGTAATATCAGCAGTCTGGCATCATCCTGTGGAATAAAAAAAACTTCTAGAAGTGTCTAGCTGAAAAGTTTATCTAATTATATCAATCATTAAATCTTTTCTATATGTGCAGGTTATGGCTATGTGCATGTGTACCTTATCCTTTTTGTCTGACATAGGAAACTTTTGATAGACTTTTGAAACCTTCTGCTGTTTAAAAATGGCAGACTACAAAACGTATAGGTTATATAGTGCTCCAAACAGTTAGAAATTTTCTGAATGCACACATGCTATTCTGTCTGCAGATGCAAACAACATGACATGCAAAAGGGATTATATATAATTGGAAGATGTGATGCGGAAAATTATTTCTTTCACTGTCACTCTATGCCTTTATTTGTTCTTGAATCTCTTATTAAAAAAAACCCAACACCACACAGAAAGAAACAAACATGTACACTGTACATCAGAACCTGGAAATCTCCCAAGCCACAGTCTAACAATTGGCAAAACTATCAGATAAAATTCAACAGAAAAACTACAATGTGATGATGGGCTGATTTTAGAGACAAGAGACAAGATATATATTTCTGGTAGGGCTCCCAGATAAAAAATTCAATTCCTGCTTCTGGTATAGGTTTCCTATGTTACCTTTAATTAGTAAATTATGATTTCTGCTTCTTTGTTTCTGTAATCTGAAACGAAAGGAAACCCACCATGTTGTTTTTTTTTTCCTCCCACAATTTATCTGACTTCACTTTTTAAAATACAATAAAACATTTGCAAATAACTGCAAATGAACATAATGGATCTTACACCTAACAAGAGTCTGTTGGCTCATAACTAATACAAACTTCATGCATTTAGATAGTATATAAGTAATAAAGAAACATTCTTCTGCGGAATTGTTTTGTTGTTAGTGATATAAAACAGCGCCTCATTCCTTGTAGCAAACATTTTTTCTTGTCTTCATTTAAAAAGTACAAGAGAAGCAAAGGGAAAGTTTGCCTGGATGGTGTGAGATGGGAGAGATAGAACAGAAAGATTGGAAAGAAACTGTGGAAGGCACATAAATGGCTTCAGAATGTGTATAAAAACTTTCTCTGCAATCTCTGATCTTTAAGTAACATTAAACTGCCTGCATTAGGTCTTCTTCAGCTGTATCACTCCACACAACAGATGTTGATCCCTTGAATCTTTCAAGTGAATTCATTCCGTGATTCATAGAAAATTTATGATTAAAAGATGGTATAAAGATGAGAAACCACCCGCCATTATGAGCCATGATGAACATGTGTGCAAAGTTATTGCAAAAGACACTGTGCATTCTACTCCCAGAAAAAGGAAAAAATGTTCCCTTTGGTTGACTAAAATGTAGAAATTAAGTAAAGATGGTCCTCTCCTACTGTTTGAGTTTTCATATCAGTTTACAAGCAGTAAAATCAGAAGAGTTCAGCAATAAGTACAACATTATTTCTACTCATCTGTCAATTTCAAGAAATCAGAGTATATAATTTGTTGAGTAATCCTTTGAATTCCCATCTGAACATTAAAAAAGGAATGTGGTATCACTTCGTGTACCTGTCTGTGAGTTTTCAGACTGTAAACAACTCCTAGTGCATAGCTTGACTTGTCTGTCTGAAGCCATGAGGCAGGCATTTGTATCAGCAAAGGGTTATTTTAGATTTGCTGGTTTTATCTAACAAATTCAGTGATTCTTACCCCTCCTGAGAGCATATAGAAAATTCAGTGGAGACGGTAAAATTTTCATGGTGTTGCTACCTTGCTTTCCATTCGGGGAGAAGAAAAAAAAAGCCATCTGAATTAAGTAACTACGTGAAAATGAAGATAATTGCAAAAATCTGAAACATTGTTTCACAGAACAAGAGAACCTAAAAAGGTATACTGTGAGTTAGAAAAATATAGAGTTGAAATATAAATTTGCAAATGGGTTGCCCACCTTCCTGGAGGTCCCCTGCACACCACAGATGCATTTCTGAGTTCGGAGTGGTGCAAGTCCTTCTGGGCAGTGAGCACCTGAGAGGCAGAGGGGTTTGGTGTCTCCACGGAATAGGGAAGATGAGGCTCCAGGGCTGTTCTCCTGCTGGCACTGTAACACTCAGTGGGAAGAGTAGATAAATGGCCCTGTGGGCACCATGTCTCCTTCTTGCTGTGTGATGGTGTGGGCCCTTCTCCAAACTCTCTGCCTCTCCCTTTAAAGAGTCATCTAGAATTGCATGGACATGTCCTAAAAGGTCTGGGAGGGTAGTAGAATCACAGCCTTGAGCTTTGGGGTTTGCTAGCAGCTACTTTTGCTTGAGGAAGATGATGTTGTGCTGAAAGCCCTGCAGAGTGGGAGGAGAGAGGTCTCATAAGTACCAGTGAAACTCTGTATGGCTCCTGATTAATTTGTTTTCTGAAATAAATGGTAGTGATTTACTGCACCTGAAGTCAGCTACCTATAGAGCATATATCTAGTTTGAACTGGTCATCTTTTCAGTCAGTGCTGAAAGAGAGGCATGTTCAAACTGAGGATAGCAAGCTGTTGACAATAAAAGAGAAACATTCATTTATCATGTGCTGCAATAATAAACAAGGGTGAAAACCAGAGGGACTCTGCTCTTCAGAGCCTTTCTGCAATTAACCTGCTGTATCTGTCTTGGAGTTTATATGTTTCATATTCTTATAAAGGATATCCTGGAACAAGGCACTTCAGACTATGCCTGTTTTTTTATTCTCTTTGCTATGATATGTTTTTAATGACAGTTTGTGTTATGCCCTTGAATGAAAAGAGAAAACTGAAGTACAGATCTTGCCTGGAACAGAGATTAGGAATGTCAAAATGTTGTAAGACCTTGGCAGTGTCGTACAGCAAAGGAAGAAGATTATCTTGGAGGCAAGGAATTATCATGATGTCCTCTTCTGTTCTGCTGATAAGTTTCTTAGTTGAGACACTAGTTAAGAACATCTTTATTCTGTTTAATGATGTCTTGTAATATTTCTGTGTGCTTTTTGGATACAGCTGCAATGTGAAAAATATAGCTGTTGATCAGTTAAGGGAGTAGGTACTTTGGGTTTTTATAATCAGATATTCTAGAAGCATTTTCTCAGGTATCCTTGTCAGGCATTTTTGAGATAATGCAGAATTTGCTTGATCATCTTCCAGCATGGTTGTTAAAAGAATGCCTCCCTTTCCTCAGTCATACTATCCTGAGAACTGTGAATTGCTCTCTTCAACCTGGGATGGTTCCAAAATAGTTTTAAATGGGCTACAATCATTCTTTTGTTAGAGAAGATGTTTTATCTATGGATGTTTTCTTTAATAGCCAGCCAGTTCATAATTTACACATTTCGGTTAACAAGGAAAATAGTTTAAAGTTCAGTGCAGATTTTATTATATATGTTATAGTACACATCTGGGAGAGCTAGACTTTATGATCGTCCCTTGGTTGTTAAAAGTGTAACTTTTTTGCATCAAGCTCTGTTCCTGGCAATTTACTTTCTGGCAGCAATCTGAAAAATAACTTAAATACCTGATTAGTGTTATGCACAAACCTTTTTATATAGTTATTATTATGCTTGCCCTTGTATATAAAGCAAGATAACAGTAGTGTCTTAAGGGGAAGTTAGTTGTAATTCTGAATGCAAAATAAAGTCTTAGCAATTCAGTTCCAATAAATTATGGACATGATTGACAGGAAATTAGTAAATAAAAACATAGGTGAAACTTTGCAACAGAAAGTCCAAAGACATTCAATAATCCTGACTAATTTTGTATAAAAATCAATGACACTGATTTCCATAAACATTTCCAATTTTTTTCTAGGAACATTTTCCTAGGCGCATAGGGAGGAAAAGCACTTTCAGAGTTATTTACCTGTAGATGAGTTCATACTCTGGAAATACCCATTTTTTCAGTTATTTAATGAAGGGACGATGTTCCCTAATAGGGAGTAGACTGTTGCTTTTAGGTGTTGAGGTTCAGTGAGATTAGTCTTGAAGATCTTCTCTGAAAGAGAAATCTATGTGAAGCAACCGAGGGCTCTTCAGACTTATGAAGGCCAACCTGTTGAACAGCAATGTCAAAGTCAGGATTTTATTTACCATCTTTCCTTGATAAGGCATAATGATCTGTAAGGCTTTTACAATTTCTTAGAGAATGGCACAGGATTGCCAGCTTACACAATTATTTTTTAATGTTTGTTTGGTGATCTTTGGTAGTTTCTCTGTTCCCTCATTGAGTTATATATTATATGAATATGCCAGAATTCACTTGAAGAAAGTTCTTCTAGCCCTCAGGGCAGCATAAAAGAAGCTATAAAATAAAAACCATATATAAGTAGTAAAGTTGTGATATTTAATGTTTCTAAAGAGTTGTGGGGCCTGAATTATTAGAGCCCAATCATGGTTTGAATCATCTGTGAAATACTCCCACTCATAAGATAAACACATATTTTTGTAATGCAATCTCTCTTCTACCAGTAAATTTCATTACTCAACTATTTGTCAAGGAAAAGTTTAGCTAAGTGTCAGAAACAAAAATATTGTATTTTTTTGTAGAGGACTCCAAGAAATTATCTTTCCAATATTCTTTGTACCAACAGTGAGGAGGGTTTCACTGAGCACATAAAGCTTTGTGTGAACTTGCTGTTAAAGACTGTGAAACGCCTTCCAGCTTTTCCTCTATCAGTTGGAAATGAAAAATAAAACCATATGAAAGATTAAATAAGCATGTTGATGTCTTATTTTTTCAGATATCACACCAGTCCTTCTAGCAATGGGAACAAAGAATTTCTCAGAATTTTCCAAAATCATAAAAATGTTTCAAATTACTTTAAAATAATTTCCAAAATGGTAAAAATTATTTATACCTATTCACTCTCTTAAAGGAAATTATTTTGGCAAGGATAAGAAATAAAAAGAACTGCAGCATGAACAAAAAACACTTCATTTAAAAAGGTGAGTTCCCCTAATGCGGATTATTTGCTTTTGTAAGCCTGAATAAAACCATGATACAGTGAAATTGTGAACATCTGGAATACTCGAAATCAGTAGGAAATTATTCTAACACAGAGTATGGGATTAATTTGCCTAAATTTAGACATCTACAAAGTAGACATCTAAGTTTGAACTGGTTTTCCAGGCCCTAGGTAATCAGTAAAAAGAAACAGGCTTTTGCACAGAACAATTCATCTGCATTCTAAAACACATCGGAAATGGTCCGGATGAATTACTCCCAGAATATGTTTATTTTTCTCTGTTGAACACAAAGACAGACATGACTGACTACCTTGGACATAAATATCTGTAATGTAGTCTACAGTTAGGCAAGACACCTTCATTATTTTTAGAGCTATAATAACATGTCTCTACAATTTGGGTACAGAAACCAGCTACATGGTTGAATTTTAGGTTTAGATTAGTTACCTCAAAATCTATGCATGCAAATGCACACACACATCTATCAAGCTTCTATCAAGGTTTATATCAGAAATATTCATCTTGATAACTTGCCTCTTCAATATCACATACAAAAACAACTCAAGTTACTCAGACAAGATTTTCAAATAAGTCCCATGCCATTGAGAAAGAATATTGACAGCAATGGGATGGAAAGTTCCTTTACTTATTTTGTAAGCCTCAGCTCCAGATGAATGCTACATCATCTCCCTTAACTCATTCATACATGTGTTTGGAAATCAAAAGGAGATGAGTTCTGTACCAGAACGTTATTAAGGCTGACTTTAGTACAGGCATCATCTTATAATGCATAATACACAAGGTACACAATTATTTAACCATTTTAATCCTCAGATCTTAAAATAATAAGAGCCATTCTATGAGAAATAGTGTTAAGAGGTTACTTAACAATTAGGCAGTGTTTAACAGAAGGTGAAATATTTGCAGTTCTAAAGTCAGTATGAAAATCTTTAAGAAGCAGGGAAATGCTTAATTTCCTCCTTTTTTTTTATTTTATGAAGTTTGTTGTGAAGTGGTGAGGGCATTGATAAGTGTCATAGTGGTCACACCACAAAGATAAAGTTTGGGTTGTGTTATATGGGATAGATGGAAAATAAATAGAATAATTTCTACTTAAGAACATCAATTTACAAACCTTACTATCATTTCTACTTAAGAACCTCAATTTACAAACCTGTATATCAAGAGTTGAATAATTTCCCATAACAGGACGTGATGTGATCCTTTGCCATCTCCTCCAGTTCCTTCTTCATTAATCTCTCACACTTCAGCCAGGTAACCCTAATCTATTTCAAACTTTTTTTTATTCTTTCTGTTGCACTCATAAGATAAATGTCAATTTAGAATAAAATTGCCTTCATGTCTCCTTCTTGGCTTGATGACCCAGAGGGCATCAGAGGGGATTCAATTTAAGGTGCATTTAGATGTCAGGAAATAGAGATGTTAGGAATCTCAGATACAAGCCTCCAAGTATCTGAGATCCCATTAGAGCCGATGGAGAGTTAAAACTCAACTCATTTCTCTAAATGAAGGCCTATAGTGGAATTTAAAATGCACTAAAATATCTTAAGACAACGAAGAGGACTGGAAGTTGTGAGCCCTTTGGGGAGCAGAACTGTCTTGGTTCGTCCACTGGAACCTTAGCAGGAGACTAAAGTGAATCAGATGCCTGTTTGTTGGGAACTGAACTTGAGCCATTGTGGTCTGGGATGTCATTCCCAAATCTCACACACAGGTTTTCTACATTTTCCACCATTCACACGGTTCAGCTGTAGGGATTGATGAAGGAATTGATCTGGCATAGAATTGGTGCTGAAATTGATTAACCAGGAGATCTGGGTATGGCCCAAAGGTACAAGGTTTAAGAAAATTATTTACCCTAGCCATGTTACATAGAGGATCAGGCCAACTGTACATGAAACAGCTTCCAGGATCAGATCTATCATGAGATGAATATTCACTACAGATTTAGTAAAACTGCTTCAGCAGTATAAACTTGGTTGTAAAATACAGAATTTAAATCAACATTCAACCCATGCAGTGTTCTATGCATGTGATCCACTTACGAACTTTCATTAAGGAAGCTGGATTAAAGTCATGAGGCATAGTTTTTATAAGCTTTGTCTCCTTCAAATCTTATAAAAATAAATTTAAGTAGCTTACATATCCCTAAATAAGCTGTAACAATAGTATAGCACAGTTAAGTTAATTTAGTGTGTTAGAAAAAGTTTTCTTGCTGGTTTTCTAAATGTTAGAGTTTTGCTGGATATATCATTACCACCAAGTTGGTACTGACTTGTGGAGGCTATAAAACAAATAAAGTCATTAAAAATAATTTGAACAAAAGGAGTAACTTGATATCATAATGCCATCCACATTTGGTTAAAATGACTAATTTTAAAGCTCCCTTTCATCTTACTAAACAGATTTCCAGAGTTAAAAAAAATGTGATTAATAAATTATCCTCCATAAATCTTATGATAACTATGATAGTCTTTGGAGAATTATGAAGCCACATCTGGAAAAAGTATTTTACTGCCTGTAAAACAGCATGCCATGAATTTTACTAGTTCATATTAGTAAGTGAAATACGGTATATAATTTTTGCATTCATCAGTGTGAGTGCAAAACACATAATTTTCTTCTCCCCAAAACCATTAGATTTATTTCAAAAAGAATGTTTCTTGTAAAGTTTATAAGGACCTTGTTCTTTTTTATTCATATAGAGATATTTCTCCCTTATATTAGCTGTAATTTACAAGATGAACTGGAGAGTACCTAACTTCAGAACAGAAGTAAGCAAATAGTAAGAGTAATAGGGTTCATTTGTTGTTATTATTACACCAAGGCTAAAATGAGCAAGGCCAAGCCACTGAATAAATGCCAGAGCACTAATCAAGAGAGAAAGCAAAGAAGTTCATTTTCTGCTATGTAATCCAACAATAGCTATTACGTTATTCTTTTTCATTAAGGACATTTTAAAATATATAGATTAGAGTCACAAGTCATTCAAGATGAGTGGCTGTAATATTTCTGGAATTAAAAACTTGATTAAACTTAAGTATTTCTTAAATAAAATGAGCTATGTTCTTGTAGAGCCAAGTATGTCCCAGGGAAATATAAAACCCTTTTTATTTCCAAGCAGATGTTTGCAATAAGAAATGGATGGTGAGTGAAAGGAAAGAACACCATTAAGCTAAGGTAACCCCTAAAGATTTTTATATAGTTCTGCAATCATAAGCTCCATCAGTGATAAATATCACAATAGTGCTTGTAATGTACCTGGTTTTATTTATGCATAGATCTTTGAATACACTTTACTTCAAGTAATATAATTTGCTTAATGACCACAGAAAAGTTGTATTTTAATATAAATGAAAGCGACAAAATTTTTGTAACCTGAAAAGGTTCATTCTCTAAAGATACTATAAATCAGGACAATAACATCTGTAAACATGCTTTGTTTTTATAACAGAAATAAATAAAATCCCAGAGAAATGCTTGCTAATAAAATATATGTGGATTAGACCACTTTATTGCAGGCAATACTCTCACCATTTCAACACAAATTATTTGCGTAACATTTTGCTCAGACTGATAACATGGATGACATTCTGGCCATAAAACTGCTATTGCAATAGATATAGGTCTCTTCTGTTCTGGTTTGAAATGGTTGTTATCTCACTGCATTGTTATGCTTGTTGCAGCTGATTTATTAAATATCCTAAGCTGAATTGGGCTTGTACCTATTGATACTTGCTGTCTTTTCTGAAAGTAAAGACTTTATTTTCTTTTAGCTTTCCTCAAGTTCTCCTTACTCTCCTCATTTGGTTTTGGCAGAACTTTATGAGAAATTCTGGGGTCTTTGCACAGCTGTTGTGATGCTGCTGTAGGAGGGGTTGGATAATGTCAAAACCTCATGTCCCGAGACAGGGGAGGGTGAGGGTCAGAGCGACATTCAGATGTGTTGGGTTTACGTGGCTGAGTCTTGGTGGTGGTGGGGCAGCAGGAAAAGCCTCTTCAGGGAGAGGCCAGGGGTTACCCAGTGCCTGTCACAGCCACTTCCAGCCACCTTCTGCAGCAGAATCAGGGCACCAGAGCCCAGCCTGCCTGGGGAGCTGGTGGTGCCTCTGGGCAATCAGTGCTGGTGCTGAGGAAATGCATTCAAGAAAGGGCAAATAACACAAAAAGGAGATAGGAGGAGGGAGCAGAATAGAGTGAGAAACAAAAGAGGGCATACCAGGGTCCAAGAAGGAGGCTCCAAGTTCCAGAGCAGTTCTCTGCAGCCCATGGAGAACCTATGTTCTGCAGGGCAGGTTCAACCTGAAGGACCGCAGCCACTGAGAAGGAATCATGTTGGAATGGGAAAAAAACATGAGGGAAAAGGAGTGGAAAGGTCTTGGGTTTAGTGTTTGCCTTTTTGATCCTCACTACCAAAGTCAATTTCAATTGACAATAAATTATTCTTCCCTCCCCCACCACCTCAAATTTCAGTCTGTATTGCTTATGATGGTAATTAGGAAGAAATCTCCCTGTCTTTTCCTTGATCCGTGAGCTTTCTCATCCAATTTCCTCTTTGCTCTGTCCCAGTGAGGGGTGGTGGTGACAGTGACACGTGAAGTGAGAAGCTGGGTGGATGTTGGGCTGTTAGCCAAGGCTGACTCATCACGAAATAGCATAACACTCAAAAATTAGATGACAGATGCATAAACAGACTGGTACAGTGCAAATCACATGCCACAAATTAATACTTTTCACTTTTATTATTACTGAATTATTCCACACTGAATGTGACCCATTTTTAAATATAACTACAAAACTTGCATAAATTGATCAAACATTTTTCTCTATGAATTCCAGCATATGAAATACCTTGAATAAACACCAGTGTGAAAGATTTCTCTGTATTAACCAGCCTCTTCCCCTTATCATTAAGGTGGACTCTACAAATGCTGGATCACATAAGAAAGAAAAAACAACTGCACAAACTAGTCAGAAAGAACCAGTGTGGAAAAATCTCCAGGAGCTATAGGGGTGCACAAAACTTATCCATTGCTCTTTGATACTGTTGCAAGAAAGACAACTCTTTGGGAATGTAATAACAGAAGTGTTGCCTCTGAGAGAAAGCAGATTATTATTCCATTCTACCCAGGACCAGGGAGCCCTCAGATGGAGTACTCTGCCCCATTTCAGCATCACATTCAAAGAAACATATAGACATATTGGAAAGAGTATAAGTGAGCAAAAAAGCAAGAGATTAAGAAAACATAACCTCTCTGAAAATTCAAAAAGAACTGCTATTTTTAAAGGGAAGATTACAGTTGAGTGGAGTGGGACATGAACTGGTGACATGATAAAATATGTAAAAGACCTAGGATGAGAAAGATTATGAGCTTTTTTCCATGCCTTTCATAAGCAGGATAAGGAGAAATTGACAATTTAAAAAAGAGGAAATTATAACTAGATAGCTGCAAAACTTTCAAACTAAAATAGAAACCAAGTTCTTGTAGATGTTTAACCAATAAAATGGCTGAAACTCCAGAAAACATGTAATTACTATTGCATGGGAACAAGATTGCAGTGATTCATGGCACCATTCCAGCCATAAGCTTCAATGATCCCCAAATTTTTCTCTTTGAAAAGTGGTGCTGTGTACTATAGGTATGAACTATCATTTGGAATTTGATTAGTGATAAAAACTGTGTCATTACCTTATCCTAGTATATCAAGTTCTTTAAAACCAGTATGTAATGCGTGGATTTACATTCCTGATTTACAGAGCTGAATGGGTCCTTCTTAGGTGCAAATTTGTCATTTCAGTTGCTGTCTTATGATGCACGCTCAAGTGCACACCCAAAGCACTTGAAGTAGTTCTCAGTTCAGGAACTTGAGGTTGAAGCAATTCTCAGAGACACTATGGAAAGTATCCAGTTGTGCTGTGATCCTTCAGGATGAAGCTCTCCATGACTGGATTTTAGGACCAGTACCTGTAGCTGCCATGAGCTCCATTGCTGGTAAAGACACCCTAGAGCCCAAATGGACAGCAGGGAAGTAAACCTTTGTTCTTCTGTATTTGTGTTGCACCAGTGAGGAAAGTGGATGCAGCCAATGCCCAGAATTTAATATGAAGTCTTATGTTGTAATGTCAGTGCATCAACTCACAAACAAGTACTAGGATTTACTCAGAAGCAACATTCAATTACGCTCAGAAGATGGCTGCTGAATAACCCTGTCATAATTCTGTTGTGAGGGTGATTATTTTTTTCTTTTTACCTAAATGTCACTTGCAAATCCAATCAAAAACTAAATCTGTGTTTATTTCTTTCCATAACTGTTATATGAGGAATGACAGACTTTTGCAATTTTGTTTTGTTTTTCATGTAAAACACCCAATGGATATGAGATATTTAAGAAATTATTATGGTGATAGTTTCCTCTGCTTTTTCTAACCAGTTCTAAACTGGATGAATTAATTTTAAAATATTTAAAATATTTCAATATTTGAACAATCCAGATATTTAAATATTTCCAATATTCCTTTCTAACACACCCTGTTTTTTAAGAGGTTAACTCCAGTTGTGTGATATTGTTTCAAACTGTAATAAAGTTCCTTTGTTCTTTTCTTGATCTATCTGCATTTGAGTGAAACAGCAAATGATTCCATGCGTATGTGCACTGCCCAGCTTTATGCAGGAAGATTCTTGCAGCAAAGAAAAACCACAGAGAAATGAGTCTGGTGGAAATGATGATTCTGTCAGCACCAGAGCAACATGTCTGTTCTCAGCATAGACCACAACATCTTTAAAATATGGAGAAACTGTGTATGGAATATATGTTTGGTCAATTTATCTAATTGTTTGCCTATTTCTGGTAAATATGCTAGTAAATTAAATATAATTCAGCAACAAAATTTTCTTTCAGTTTCTTTCAGTTTCTTTTATAATTGCAAAGAAACTCTCTATTAATTGTAATTTATATATTAATTTAAGGCAACACTGATAATGGAGGGGAAAAATTTAGATTCCCCTCTGAAAAACAATTCTTTTTCCAAACGAACCCTGAAGAAAGTGCAAAGCCACCATGGGTTACATTTGTAACCAGTAAAGAAAGAAGGCAAGTCATGTATTTGGATGGGCTGAATGGCTTTCCCAGTGGTGCTTTTAGTCACAGAATTGCAGAATAGTTTTAGTGGAAAGAAACCTTAAAGATCACTTATTCCACTGCGTCACATGGGCAGAGACATCTTTCACTAAATCAAGTTGCCCGAAGGCCGTTGCAACCTCACCTTGAACATATCCAATCAGTCACAGAATCATTAAGGTTAGAAAAGACCTTTAAGATCATCAAGTCCAACTGTCAAACTAGCACCACTACCATATTCACCATTAAACCATGCCTCAAGTGCCATATCCACATGTTTTTTGAACACTTCTAAGGATGATGACTCCACTACTTCCATGGGAAGTCTGTTCCAATGATTTGCAAACCTTTCTGTGGAAAAAAAAATCCTAATATATAATTTAAACTTCTCCTAGTGAAACTTGAGGCCATTTCCATTGAATTCCTTCCATTTTCAATGGCAGGGCGCTTAGAACTTGTGGGCAGCCTGTTCCACTGTCTCTCCATCCTCACTATCAAAAAAATTTCTTCTTTATGCCCGGTCTAAATCTACCATCTTTCAGTTTAAAATCATTGCCCTCTGTACTTTCACTACATACCTTGGTAAAAAGTCTCTTTTTCCTACAAGTCTCCTTTATATATTGAAAGACCACAATAAGGAGTTACTCCTAATATATAATTTAAACTTCTCCTAGTGAAACTTGAGGCCATTTCCATTGAATTCCTTCCATTTTCAATGGCAGGGCGCTTAGAACTTGTGGGCAGCCTGTTCCACTGTCTCTCCATCCTCACTATCAAAAAAATTTCTTCTTTATGCCCGGTCTAAATCTACCATCTTTCAGTTTAAAATCATTGCCCTCTGTACTTTCACTACATACCTTGGTAAAAAGTCTCTTTTTCCTACAAGTCTCCTTTATATATTGAAAGACCACAATAAGGAGTTACTTAGAACCTTCTCTTCTCCAGGCTGTACAACCCCAACTGCCTCAGCTGGGTCCCTCTCCACTGATTAGGGACAATTAGTTACTAACTTAGGAGGCTTAGTCAATTCCCAAATTCTACATCAAATTCTGGACAACAAAATAATTTTAAAATGGTTCCTCCGCAGGCTCCTGGAATGTAGCTGGCTGTATTGTGCTTCCATCCATTTTCTAACGTCTCTAATAGAGACTGCATCAAATGCTTTTGTGCAATGCAGAGGGGAATACTCACAGTGTCACACAGACATGAAAAATATCCCTGTTAGTGTGTTGTCAAAGGTACCATGGTCAAAGTTTCCACAGGCTACTGTGGGAGCTTCGCATGACTTGTGGTTCCATATTTGTTTTGGGAAACCAGTTGTCAGGATATGAGATGTATCAAGGAGGGGCTATCAACTCCCTCACCTCAAGAAGGAATGAAGATGGAAATTTTTTCTCTGTTCCACCCAAATCTGTGGAGAAACAAATTATTTATTCAGGGAACCCCTTGACCAAATGTACTTATGATAAGAATTAAGGGAATGGATGTCTGGTAACTGAAAGAGGTACCACTAGCAGGGACAGAGACATAAGGGAGGCACAAACCAGAAATGCTAGGAAAACCCACCAGAGACTACAGTAATATTTGCTTCCACCCATGTGCAATCATCATGCCTATGTTTCAGGCCAGTAAAAGATGTGTTACTGAAATGGAATTGGCAGCCAACCTTTGCTGCTAAATCACTGTCCTAGAGTCTATTCTCTGTGTTAAGGTCAACTTGCACAGTCTGACAATGTGCACAATATTAAACTCCTTTACTCTCCAAAACACATCGGCTCCATCCAAACTATCCATCCAGTGAAGCCTTTGCCTGAGGGAACTGCAGCACCATTCCGAGAGATCTTTGTCAGAGGGAGTATTGGTTGGTCCGAGTGAAGTCACCAGCAACCAGTCTAACATTTTTCACAATTGTGACCATTGATTTCTGTCTTACAATGTTCCCCGGGATTGTTCAACTTTCTAGTATAAATAAAACCAGCATATTCTGGGTTAATAAGGACTGGCAAATAAGACTGCAACTCTATATCTTCAAAAACATTTGTATTAATTCAGAGCATAATATTTTGGAGGCCTGGAAGAAAAGATTTTTGCTTATTTTTCCATCATCTCTCTTCCTGAAAAGCAGAATGAACAACCCTCCACTGTAAATCACAGGGCCAGGCTCACTGCAATTAAGAGGACACCTATTTATGTCAAATTATCAAAGTGTTCTTAATTTCACTGCACTGTTTTTTCTCCTGTAAGTGAGGACAACAGTCTTCCACATCAGATGCTTCCTCTGATGTTAAACATGTAACAGAGCATCACATCTTCAGGTGCTACTGTCAAATTTTCCATAAGAGCTAAGACAGAGGCACTGTGAGATATCAGCACTTCAAATAAACATGGATTCATATAAATCTCTCTTGTTTGGAAAGCCACTGTTACCATGGACAACTTTTTACATCTAGGAAGATTTAAGGGATCTAAGGCTTCTTGTTTATTTGCTTATTTTAAGCAACATCATTTAGCTTTTCCTCTGTCTCTTTTTGGTTGAAATCAAGATAATATCATGTTCCTTGTAAAAGATGCATTAAATGATTTACCTCCAGTTCATGTATGTTTTAAAGTCACTCTGTATTCTCAGGCTGCAAGGAGCTCTGGTCTAAATACGTTAAAAAATATTGTTGGTTTCTGCTGTTGTTCAGCTGTAACAAAGGGCTGTAAAAAGCAGGAGACATGAAGCTGAAAAATATTGATGATGCTGATCCACCGGTTATTCTAAAAAGTTTTCTTGTATTTAACTTTCCCATCTCTTTGCACAGAAAATCATAACATCTATCTGGGATTGTAAAACTCCTAGAACTCAAGACAGCTAGTGCCACTGATTTGATGATGTGTGAGACTCAAAACCTGACACTTTTCTAGGGTAGTAAGATGGATAATTTAAGTTTTTTGTTCTCAATTACCACCATGTTATAAACACAAAAACGATTTGTTTAAGTGGTATTATTAGAAAATACACCACAAGTTCTTTCAAAGTGTATTTTTTTTTTTTTTGAGGAATTATGCAGGGCAAGTGATTCTGTCAGAAATACTTCTTTAATTTGGAATTTAAAGCACCAAGAACTGTAACAATTGCATGTTTCAGCCAGAGGTGGAACTGAGGGGGGAGTCATGGGCCAGCCGAGCTACATGGAACCCAACTGCATTAATTCATGCAGGAAAATGTGCTCACCGTCCCTACCTCACCTGGAATGCCAGAGAGGTGAGCTTACCATTTTATAAGCCTACCATTAGTTCAATGAAAACATCAGAGAAACCAGTAACTAGAACTACTCAAGAAATAGGAACTCAGAAAGAATAAAGATACTGAATGAAGTCTGTAAGTCGAGGCTTTCATTCTGATACTGGAATTGTTTTTCTAATCTCACTTTTAGAATACACTGCAAGATTATTTTTTTTTAATTGCCTACAACTCTGGGCTAAAACACTGTGAAGACATGTATAGATACTTCCAGACTCTTTCTTCTGTTCAGAACTTCAGAAGAATTGCTTTTATGTTAGAACATAAAAGTTTTAAATAGATCTGATTCCTTCAGTGCACCAGAATATCAGCACTCACTTTTCAATTAAAAGAAATGTAAAGCAAATTACATTTTATTTTTCTAGGAATCTTAATTATGAGATTAAATTTATGAATTATATTTAGAATATGTATTTATATATTCCATATATAAACCTCTAAAATTGACCTTAGGTAGATTTGCTGGAAAATATTGGGCAAATTTGCAGGAAGAACAAAGCATTGCCTTCTAAATTCCTTATATAGTCTTTGTCTTTTGATGAAATGTTTCCAGTTGTTTTCTTCTTCTTCACGTAAGAAAAATAACTTTCTCTCATTTACACATACATTTTTTTACTGGCAAGACTTTGGTGATGAAGGAAACCATATTATGAAAAAGGGTGAGAAAGCAGGAAAAAAAGGAAGAAAACTCTTAAAAGACGGAGGGTGAACATTAACTCAAAGTAGCAAAAGTAACTGAGAAAGTGTTAAATACCCAACTCTTAAATATGTCCATCTACATTGCCAAAATTCACAAAAACCAGAACATGGAGGTGTCATCAATGACTTTAAAAGGTGCCTTCTCACAGCTGTGGCCGCTAGAAATCTCTCTGTGATTGGTGAACAGGGCCTCTCCTGCTTTGCATCAGGGAATCTTGAGATGGACCCAGAAGGAGAAATGGCTCCAGCTGCCTCCTTCTCACTACCCAGAATCATTCTCCTTACCTTTTTCAGAGCTCCAAGGCAGAAGATTAATGGCATCCACTATGATTTTTCTTGGTTTGATGAATGAAGGAAATTGGTTAGGCTGGCTAGTCCAGCTGCAGTATTATCACATGCAGCCTTAAATGTCATGTCCACAGGTGCTGCCTCCACCACATATATTCTCTCCTAATGAAGCAACCCAGCTGAAAATATTAATAGCATTATCTTCAGTAACACTAAATGTAACCATTATCCTCATTGCTTGGAGGTTCTGTGTCATATATTTCTAAGGCAGAGTAATCAGAGTGATTCACTGAAAAATAAGGTTCTTTCTCTTCCTGTCTCTGAGGAAATGGCATGCTTTCCTCCTGTGGTGAAAGGTGCCAGTGATCTATATGTTTACAACCTCATTAAAAGTTTCATTTAAAACTGAGTGTGGCAAAATTTCCAGCTGGCGCAGAGTACAGCTGCCATCTTCCTGGTGTCAGACAGTGCACAAGAGCCTCATATTAATGGTATAAATCCTCCAGTCTCATTTAGTTAGATCCAGAGCTGGATTAGTCTTTGATTTTGATTTTTTTAATCACTTTTCAGCTACATAAAAAAATTAAGCTGCAGTCCATCAACACACACTAGCTCACACTTGGGGTCTGGGGCAAAGATGCTGCACAGACCAGAATGAGAGATTTAAAGCAAGTCTCAAAGTTTTCCTTCCACAGTCTTCTCACCAAGGCTATAATCATGTGAGTACCTTTTTTTTCTAAACCCCACATCATCACTGCTTCCCAATCTATGAACTCAAACACAGACTTATGGCTACAAAAAGAGAAGTATCAGGGTCTTCATGAACTCCAGTGAGGACATTCCTGCTCCAGATGGATAACTTCTAAACACTGCAAAAACAAATGAAAAGTCAAAACTCTAAGATAGATAAACAGGTAGACTCTTAGTGCAAAAGCATTGGAAAACACCATTATTTAATGCAGAAAGTCCAGAAAAGTGTAACACTGAGATAGGATTGCAAAACAATTTCCAGATTTGACTGGCAGATACTTAAATATGCAACGTGTTCATACCATCAAAGGGTAAAATTTCCATTACATCAGTAAGGAAGTGTTGTAATGTCTATCCTGAAACAGAAAAATTAGCATGACAGCCCTCCTGACAGCTGACAAATAAGGATTTGGACAGGAACCATCAGCCCAATAACCATGAGCTACTGAAGCTAAGAGGTAAGCCGAATTTCTCTCCTTTTCTTTAGTTATGAGAGGTGTACTTCCTTGTCAGACACCAAGACAAATCTTCAAAAGTCACTTATCCCATTACCATGAGACAACATATGAGAACAAAAGAGAATATGAGATCCCAAGTGTGTTCTGCATTTGATTTCTCTAGAATTCTGTATAGTAAAGCTCATTTATTCATCTTGGTTATGCAAATTTTGTCACTGGTGAAGGGTTTTGCCTGGTTTCAAGAACACTGGTTGTCTTAATGAGGTATGTTCTGAAGCTGTTTCAGACTTCACTTTCCTACTATGTATTGCTCAGTGTTGCATCAAGTTTATTCTCCTCTCCTCTCCTCTCCTCTCCTCTCCTCTCCTCTCTGTCTTTTTTCACTTTTATGTGTGGCACTAGAAGGATCCTTTTGGCATATTAAATTGGTTTGAANAAAAAAAAAAATCAGTTCCATGTCTGTGGATAGTTAACAAATCAGCACATGTTTTTGTCCCCAGGAGAGAAAGGAATGTGTTTATCCTAATTTTTTAAAATATTTTTAAAAAAAACCCAACTCCCCTCTGTTTAGACTCTTTAGACCAGATCACACTGCTAAATATCTGACCGCTTAGTTTCCTAATTTAGTTTTCACTTTGGATGTATACTGTGTTTTGGATGGGTTTAAATATTGTTTGGAAATCTAAATCAGTGTCTGATGAGTCTGTGTGCAATCATGTCACATGAAGATGAAAATACGTATCTTAGGAGCAGAATTCTTTTATGGGTGGAGAAATGCACTGGAGATTAGAACCAAACTTGATTTGAATAAAATAAGAACCGATGTTTCTTTTAATTTCAAACTTTTTTGTGTTTCTGATTTTCCATTTTTTGTGGGTTCTTTCTTTTTTCCCCTGAATTTCCAAACAGAAATAGCAGATTAACAAGGGAAAAGGCTGTTTTCAAGACTTCCAATCTCAATGGAAGACAAATCAGTTTTGCATTTTGTTCTCAACGATGTTCGAATTTGACTTTTTTTGATTAAGCATCGGAATAATTGCTCATTAACATCCTGCTTACAGCAAACACTCTTCCTTCACCCTCAGGTTGAAATTAGAATCCTTGTTTCAGCAACGATGTTTAATCTCTGACTGTAGTCTTTATGTTAAATTAAAGCTTTTTTGTATCAATAAGGCAATTAAGAATTGACGTTTTTGCACTCAGAGATGATCAGCACAGGGTGAGGTGTTAATCCACCACCAGAGGGCATCCACATGGGAAGGAATATGATCCTAATGAAGTTGCGATAGAAGAATTAATAACAATTATTAAATGAGGTCAGCAGATGTCAAACAAAACACTTTCACTACTTCCTGCCAAATTCTACATGTGTAGAAAATTAAAACAATGCCTCAGAATTAAACAATCTTAAATCAAATTCTCAATCCCATACTCAGGTTTTACTTAGGAAATAATCTCTGGATCACCAGAACCCAAAGCCCTTGTTTTTAACCAGTACAGCTTCAAGAAAGCTCCTATTCATATTCTCCTGAGTAGGAACTGACAGAATATTGACCCGCTACTATATCACTCAACTCACAGACCTGTCTGCAACTGCAAGATAAATGGACTTTTAATTTTTGGCCCCAGACAATGCATTATGAGGCCGCTAGGATGTTGACAGAACTCTTTGTAAAAAAAGAAAAAAAACAGAATGTGGGAAAATTATTTTCAACATATCACACAGCTGAAAGTAATAGCTTTTTACACTCTGTATTCCATAAATTGTGTGTTTAAGAGACTGAGAAAGGAATGAAAGGTCAATGGGCTTGTGCCCAGTTTTCCAAGATAAATTTTGAGGAAAGCATCAGTTACCTCAACAACATGAAATCTCAAGATTTTTGAAGACTTCTGATTCCTAAGGAATTTCAGGAAGAAGCAGTCTCAGGATTGATGGATTTTCTATTTTTTGAAGAGTGGGTCTCAGCAGGATGATGAGATATCAAGAAACTGTGCTATATTACTTACTAGATTCTGTCTACCACATATCCTGCTCCCAGGCATATTAATATTTTGGAATGTTTGGCAAATGGTTCCATATTTACATGGTTGCATTCTAAGCACTAACAGTAAGAAAGAATTTGTTAATCTCCCATTGATTTTGTGGGCAGTCACCATTGCTGTCAATATTCTCAGTAAAGAGATGCTAATGTGTTATGTCTGGACTATTTGCCCATTTTAATCCTACATAATCAGCAGATGATGAGCTGTTAAGCTAAAAGCAACACTCAGACCCACTGTATGTGTATTGTTTATGGCCTGCTTATATTCTCTTTATTTTACAAATGAGTCCTAATCTTTGAGCTATTTATGAATCTTCTTTTGGGAGTCTGTGCTTTCAAATCTGAATTGTGCTTTAAGGAAGGGGATTTAACTTCAGGGCAACAATGTACCAGAGGCAGAAAGGAGCTGTTGGGGTTTTCGGGAGTGTCAAATAAGTCTCAGTTTTTAGACTAATGGCATGCAACTTTGCAGAAGACTGTAAGCAAACTTGCAGTCAGAGATAAAGAATGAATAATTCTCTTCTGTTCTGTATATGAAAAATTGTATATTACTGGAGAAATTCTTACTAGCAGCCAAGTCTGATGGCATGTCTTAGAAGAATTAGTTTAACTGATGTGGAATCACTGTAACCCCAAGGCTTCAATAACTGTTTAAAGATTTAAGTTTCACAGTTGGTTTCATAAGCCAGAATAGTCAGCATCCAGGTTTGTGGCTGAGCTGTGAAAGTTAACAGAACACTGTCAAAACTCACTTTGAAATATTAAATTAAAGTCATGGGACTGGCAGTGAAGATTTTTAAGCAGGATGCAAAATTTTACCTGTCAGTTTAACTAGTGAGGAAACCTGCAAGCTCTATAGGGAACATCTTTCAACTGAAGCACAAATTTCTTCCTGTCTGTGTTGGTACAGGCATTTTCCCAGTAGAATGAGAAATGGGCACAGATTCTAACTGTGCTAAACCAGGGAAAATAAATACACACTAGAAACAAAGCTTGAAGTAAACACAAGTTTTTACATGACAAAATATATTCTTGATGACACAGCACCTATGAACTGAGGAGCATATCTGCGTGTTGTAATTTGGTACCATTGAAACGGCCTTTTTAAAAAGAAGTATGGCTTCATCCATTTAGGGAGATCCAGAAGGTTCTCTTGGCTCAAATAACAACTTTGAGATATAATTAACCATGAGTAACCCCAAAGTTACTCTGTCAGTCTCCTGTCTGAATGAGAAAGCAGGTCGACTCTAATAAGCATCTTCCTGTACCTTCCTGTAAACATAATCCTATCAATTAACTGAGCTGGTATCAGTTAACTGAGTTTATTTTAGAGATTTTGTTTTTTTTTTTTTTTGGCTGCAAAGTTTCATCATTAAAGGCTAAACTGTCCCCAGCTCCAAAGGGCGGAATCCACTGCTGAGAGCAGAGGAAGCTTTGTGGCAGCACAATACAACAACTTTGCTCCACCCAGATGGACCAACATTTAGGATTCAGATTGTCAGACTTTTGACAAGCTTAGGGCTGAGTGAGACCTGTCAGTAGTGAGCAGAGGGAACACACATGATTAGCTTCAGCTAAGTATCTGTTTCAAGCAGCTAAAGTCAGATGAGAGAAACCTCAGCCTTGCCTTACAGCACAGACTTTTTTCAGGTCCAGTTAAAAAAAAAAAAAGTTCCCTAGTCAGATTTTTCCTGGAGCCTAAAAAGATAGGATGTGAAATCTGTTTTTTAATCTAAAGTAGTTTATATTTAAACAACAAAACAAAACAAAACAAAAACAACCAAAAAAAAGCTCTGTGTTGAGATGCTATGAAGTTAGTTTGTGTCTGAAATGAAATAAAACAAACACTGGAAGTTTCTTACAATGGTGTTCACATTCCATGCTAAGTTCTATAGGCCCTAAACCAGATGGTGGGGCCTTTCACATTCAGATATGCCACACATCAAGATGAGGAAGATGTGTTAATTTTCAACAGACAGAGCTGACGACAAAGAAATAAACTACTGTAACAGTTGCTTTATAGGTCTGATGTTTTGAGGAGGCACAAGAACTACCAGATCTAACAAAATTTAAAATTATTTCACTACTGGGACATTTCATCTGAGATAATGAAGAACTGATTCAAAAGAGATAAAAATAATTGGAAAAAAAAAAAAAGAAAAAAGGAAATAAAAACCTTCTTCTCAACTTTTTCACGCTTTCAGAACCAAACTGCAAGCAAATATTTTTGAAGTGCTGGAGCAAGTAGAGAGCAAGTCTTTATTGTGACAATAGTAATTGCCATCAAGGTCTGAAACTGTAACACAACAAAAATTATGTTTCTGGCCAGCCCCTGAAGGTAAGTGCCAGAAATCTCACATGAAATGCTGGTTTTCAGGAGACTGCCAGTTCAAACTGGAGTTTTGATAGGTTAGGATAGTTTCAATAAACATTCAGACTTCTGGATGGTTGTCTGAACAAAACTCGCACTGAACCTTTCTGTTCAATTTTCAGAACAGAAAATCATATTTATAGTCTGTAGATAATAGCATTATCTGGGGTACTGTTATCACAGGGGTATAGTACTAGAAGAACAGTTAGTCAACAACATCTGAGTTTTATCTACAAGTACATTATTTTTTCTCCCACTTATATTCTTAGTATTTTGCAGATTGTCTGGATTTGGAAGACATTTTTATATCTGAAACTTGTTTGCATGAACCAGGACTTTAAGATAAAGACTTTAGTGAGCTGTGAAAACACAATTAAATTGTTAACCATGCTGACAACAAGAACTTGGTGGTTTTTGCTCATGCAAGTCACCTGCAGTCTGATATACATGAACATTCGATTTCAGTTTCAGATTTGCCCCAACAGTACTTTCTTTTGCATTTCAGTTGACGGAAATCTCTGAAATGAAGAGCTCAGGCAGGTTTCTTCTACATAAAATAACATTGGTTTTCTGGACACTCAGAGCCTGTGTTAAACTACCAGCCTCCATTATATCACAACTTCAGATTTGTTTAAACAAGTTTCCACATACACAACAACCCCTTTTACTGCCAGTGAAACACACTCTTCCCCAAGGACCCCGGTATTATAAATCACCAAAACGCACATGCTGCTGCTGCCAGCATGAGAGGGGTCTGGCACGATGCATCTGAGGAGTAATGAGGGGCATGGAATAGCCCACACACATCAGGAAAGGGGAAACCAGAACACAGCCTTAGAGTGCAGAAAGCAGTGTATCTAAAGGTTTTAAACACAGCATATTGGATTCAGATATGTGGCTTTTATCTATGAGCTGTGACCATGACGAGAGCAACCAGTCTCCAAACAAAGACAGAGAGCCTAGCATGCGTGTGTTCATGCACCTGTGCATTATGAAACAAGAAAACTATAACATCAGACTGCTCTGTGTGCATTTCACCATAACAAGATACAATCTTCAAATGACTGGACAAAAACTCTACTGAAATGAGTAAACTAGAATCTGAGACCCTATCCTGCCCAAGTTGCACGTTTTCAGCACTTTACCAAGTTTATTGATTTTTTTCTCAATAAGACCTCAGAAGCTATTTTCAAGTACTAAAAAAAAAAAAAAAAAAAAA
>VZTX01051095.1:977863-1113144 GCA_013400915.1 Pardalotus punctatus | reverse complement strand
ACAAAACCTCAGAAGCATTTTTCAAGTTCTTAAAAAAAAAAAAAAAAAAAAATTACCCTCAACCCCTCTCCCAGCTGCAGCTCCCATCGGTAACTGTAAATTGCTTTCTGTTGCAAGGAACTGTAATGCTTGTAGTCTCCATTTCCGCTTGCCTCCTTCACTGTTCTGAAGGAAACTGGTGGTCTTACAGCATCCTGGGGGTGGTCTGCAGACCTCCTCTTAGCTGCAGTTGCTCTGGTTCCTGTCTATGCTCCAATCCATTCATACCCAGTTCAATGCCACCCACAGTGAACAGTTGCATGTGAATATCAGAAAATCCTCTGAAAGATGCCAGCTCTATCTTTCTTTGATGTGCCATATTCGGTCCTAATGGGCCAAATTCTTCCCTTGCACACATGCAGCTCCTGCTGACTTCAACTGAGGCTGCAGATTCACACCACACAGTGTTATGCTGAGACTAACCCCAGTTTCTGAAGTATCTTGGAATAGAGCTCCCTCCAGTACATGGACTCATGTTCTTCCATGCCTCAGCTATACCAGTTGCTGGAATTTTTGTCCCCAAAAGAGGTCCATATCCATAGGTAAACATATTTTCATGGGTACACTATTGCAAAAGACTAATAACTTAATTACAAAACTAATTAAAAAAGTCAAATACTTCTCACTGCCTGGGGATTTTTCTGTACTGTGTTTACAAATTATACATGGAGACAGAAGCCATTTCTAAATAAGCTAGCCTGGACACCTATTAGAAATGTAGCTAGAAATGTAGGAAGGGATCCAAGATGCAAAACTCACAAGAAGGCTGGGTAAAGATTTATTGAATTTATCCATACTATGTTCTGTACTGGGATAGTTGCACTCTTAGCAGTACCTAACAAGATAGTTTAAAGATAAATCAGCTTCAACAAGTGGTATGAATTGCAGACATAGTACAGACTTCAGTAGAGCCATCCTTCAAACCGTGATTGTTAAGCTTATGAAGTTATTTGCAAGACTGAATCTTAATTATACCATAGCTGTTCTACTCCTCCATGCACCATATGTGTAGATGGCAAAGCCAGGTTAACAGAACATGACATTCACATGCCTGTGGATTTTTGTTCATTTTTTAATAACTGACATATATTTTATGGTAGGATTACAGTGATGAGATGGATGCAGTTCTGAAAGAAATCAAAAGCAGTTATTTACATATACGTTAGAAAAAAGCACCATATGTTAAACCCAAGGCAGTTTATAAAGTACACAGGGTGGCAGGAATACTTCAGAACAATCCTTTCTATAGCTTCCCAAGTTTTTTTTGAAAAACACATAAATATTCAACAGTCAATACTGACCTGAAAGTTTCTTGTGTTGTGTGCACACGTGCTGTACTTTTTGCCAAGTATATTGGCACAAGATTATCCCAACAGCAAAGGCTATATTGAATTTTATATAGCAGACACTCACAGAATTTGTACCCACATCACTCATTCTGTAACAGCCTGCAATTAATTTGTTGCAGAAGTATAACAGATTATTCATCCATGAGTAGTAAATTTAATGCAGGCTGGAAAATCTGGTGGAAAAATTAGGATTGGGCTGTTCTCAGCTAGTTCAGACAGTGGTGTTTTGATGAGATAAAGCAAGGCAAGACAAACTAAGACAACATAAAGCAAGGATAGGCAAGGTGCAGAGCTAGGTGGAGTCTGGTGGTTTGCAAAATCCCTTATCACATTCCTGGGGAGGGGTTATTGTGCTACCATCATTGAATTTCTCTTTGTATTACTGTATTCAGATTATCGGCTCAGATAGCGTCTGCTCAGATGAAATAGAAGCAGTAGTAGTCCAGTGCAAAATAAATGGAGGGATTGATTGCTCTGTAGCTCCTTGCTCTTTTCTTCCACGTCTTTTTTCTTATTTCTCTGACCTCGTGAGTTCTCCCTTTTGCAAGGTCATGTAATTCTGCAGAGCTCGTGAAGTGTGCAGCTTCCCCTGCATGCTGATTGTCTTGGCATTTGTCCCTCAGAGTCATAAGGCCTAAAGCTGTGACAGTCCAACAGGCATTTTACTCTGCCATGTTTTCTGGCAACAGGGTGGGAGAGAAACTCTGCCAAAACCATCAGTGAAATGAACTGACTTCATAGAGCTGGTTATTTTAGATTGCACTGAAATTAAGGACAGAAGACACAAGCAAAAACTGTTTCATCTGGACCTCCTGTTTGTCCCAAAACATTAAATATCTGTAACCCAAATCCAAGAATCTATTCTCCCAGGAATTGTTCCATATAATATTTAAAGCCCAACTCCACTGACTAAACACAAGCAGGTATTGAGGAGCTCAAAACATGACACAACAGGGGGGGCAAATTGAAGGTGACAGTGAGTCCCTTAAACCCTTAAACGCTTTTCTCCCAATGCAGCCAAACGCATGTTATTCACAATAAGAGTCCTATGTGGGCTCAGATTCAAGCAGGTTCTCACCTTCCCACCAGCTCTACCATTGAGACAGTTCCCAGTCTGTGCTAATGCCTGGACTTTCCTGTCTCAGTTGCAGGACTTTGCACTTCTCTCCATTGTACTTAAAGAGTTTTCCGTTGGCCCTGTCCTCAAGTTTACCCAGTTCCCTCTGAACTGAATCTCAGCAACTCAGCTTTTCACTGATCCCTTCATTTATTATAATCCTTAAATTCCCTGAAGGTATGTTCTGCCTCATTATCTTATTATGGAGTAGCAAACATTGTAGCAATGTTCAAGGCACAAAAGGTAAGGGATGAACAGAGGACTCGAGATTCCGAGATTCCCATGCCAGGAAGACACATTCCACAATGTTCAGCCAGATCTTCTTCCCCCTTTGCACGCAGGCTGTGAGCCATCTCCTGTCTTCTCTTACAGATAGGCTAGTGTGAGTAAGTCATTCCAAAATTTAATCATTTTCACTGCTAGGAAATTCTAACTCGTTTAACTTTTTCTAATGATTTTTTTTCTGCCCTTTTGTAACTGTTTCAGATTTCAGTCAAAAGTCTCAGTATGGTGTTACATGAATTAGTATGGGAAAGCAAGCTCAGATACAGAGTTTTAAGATTGTTTCCCCCACATTTTTAAAATTGATATTTAAAATATTTTATTGTTCTGAAGATGGGAAAGAAATTTTTGAAAAGGTTGCATATGTTTTCTCACTTTATTTGTAATATTTTAAATTTTACACTTAAGAAAAATTTCAATACATTCCACTGTATGTCATTTAGATTATATCTAGACAGCAAGAAACTGTTTTCCAAGTGTGTTTTACAGATCTATAGGATTTTCAAACAGTGATAATTTTGCACAATGAAATTGCCAGAGTCTGAAGCATGAGAGATGGCAGATGTGAAATCATTGAAAATTGTTTCAATAAGTTAACAAGCTCTTAGCCTACTCTAGACCTCATGTATTGCTTCTCAAAAGCTCTTGGTTTCAGAGTTGTGGAGCATGGCATGGTGCTAATAAAAGCCAACTCAATATTGCTGTCTCTTCCTAAAAGAAATCTGGTTGTAGTGAGTTTAAAAACCACATTAGTGAAAATTTGCTTGCATACTAACTTAAGGAACAGAAATTATGACCTGTTTGAGTTACTGCTGTTAAATGCTTGGTTTTTCTTTCTTCCAGTATTTGTTTTTTTCACTGCATCTGGAATTGGTACTAATCTTTGATGAGAAAGTCAGAAAAGTGAGAAGGTAGGAATGGTAAAACACTGCAATATAGATTTCCCATATATGTTCCAGCTGCTCTATACTTTTCTGGTGACACACAGCAGCCTTAAATTAGTTAATCTAGTTTTATAGCTGTCTTGTATCACTGGGGTAACATAAAACCACTGGGCCATATTAGTGAATCTGGTTCTGCAACTATGCTTTTGGCCAGCTTTGACTTTTATTTTTACCTG
Source organism: Pardalotus punctatus (assembly GCA_013400915.1). Taxonomy (NCBI): domain Eukaryota; kingdom Metazoa; phylum Chordata; class Aves; order Passeriformes; family Pardalotidae; genus Pardalotus; species Pardalotus punctatus. The sequence continues at coordinate 1,109,237 of VZTX01051095.1, read as the reverse complement.
TGTTATTCTGCAAAATTAATTCCTTTGCCATCAGTGGAGTAGTACTTTGTATGTGTATGAGGAAGTTGGAGCATACCTCTGAGAAGAAAATGCTTGCATTTGTAGCTTTAGAATGAGACTTGAGAGTTCTGCATGCAATTCCTTATTATCACAACCTTTTTGTGAGAACTTCTGCAAGATATCATTTTCCTGATCATGACATATAAAATGACCATGGAATTTTTTTCTTTCATCCTTTGTATGTCCCATTTACTTGCATTAAATAGTGACATACAGTAACTGCTCCCTGACATGTCTCTGAAAAACATCCAGCACAACAGAGCCCCAATTTGTGATGAACTTGGGAAAGAAAAAAAAAAAGCTAACTTTTCTTAATTCATGCCTAATGATGCTTTAGATGAGACACAGAGAAGTTCACATACAGTCTCTTTTTCCTGGTTACTCCATTGAACAGTTTGACTAGAGCTGTTCTTGTTCCCTCCAACATGCTGGTAGCATTTTCTCTTCTACCAGCCAAAGAAACTGAGCCTCTGATAGAATCCTGGAACTGCGCAACACCTGACTTTTTTGCCAAAATATTTTCAAGGTGTTGCACAGTGGTGAAAAGTAAATTTTGAAAATTGTTTTTCCCCCCACTGCTAAAACTCATCCATTCCCAACAAAAACATTGCTCATGTCTCAGGCACTCTCTGTCTCACAGGCTATTTTATGAAGAAAAAAAATCAGGAGGCAACACTCTGCATAATTCCTCACAGTCCCCTGCCAGCATCTACCTCATCAGTGGAGTTGTCTGAGAGTATTGTTAAATCCTTATTTCATCCTTCTGAGACTTGGATCCAATTTAGTCTCCCTTTGCATGTGCTTCCAGGTCTACTGGGATTGCTTCAGTATCAATTAAAAAAAAAAAAAGAAAATGACAAGGGGCAAGAAAAAAATCCCCAACCCCCCTTATTCATGTGGGAGCTCTCATCTTTTCCAGTAGGGCTCTAAGATGTTGAGTGTGCTGATTTGGACACAAATTTTGGCAGCTTGCCATCACTAAAGGACAACGTGGGCTCCTGATCTGTGCACCACAACTGCCATTCTGCAAGTGTTTGAGAAGAGATGATAGAATAGGCAGTGTGAGTTCAAGCCCATGTGTACGGTAGGGTGACAAGCTGCTTTCCTCTCCCCTGTCCTGTTTGGGTGTGCCTGTGTTTGTGAGCAAAGGTGGAGACCTGCCTTAGTATCTCATCTGTTTAGAAGGTGCTGCTCTTGATGGCCAGGTGAGCAGATATTTCTTTCCAAAATTTCCAGTTGCACTAAATACCTTCAGCCAGGTATGAGTCTAAGCTGTGTACATAACATTTCCATTCATTTGTCATCACCCCTCTCTGAAACTACTAATTTAAGAATCATATTTTTGATTGATTGCACCAGCTCTGCTTGCCTAGTTCTCTTTTTTAAAATGTTCCACCTTGTTCTGTTGTTTATTCCCAATTCACCTATGAACTGACTCACCTGTTATATGCTGAAAAGTCTGAGTTGATGATGAATACCAGCTTTGTAAAGCTGTTCAGAAGAGGCAAATTACATGGCCATTATAAGCCAGTTGCATGAAAATCCTTGGGTAAACATCATGTAAGTCAATGAACAGAGCTCCAAGTTGGCACATTTTCCTTTTAGGTAATGGATAACCCCACATTCAACTACTAGAGTGTTCCCTCTGAACTAATAATGAGGAGGAAGCAAAGATCATATTTGGATTTAGTACAGCCAAGTGTGAGGGCAAGAGTTTTATTAAAGGAGTTCAAACAAAAGGGCAGGCATGACCAAGATGTTATGCCTAAGGATTTAAATTTAGTTTCCTGTATAAGTATGCAACGTCTGCCAAGAGGCAAATTGTTTCCAGGGTAACACTTGAAAAGAGCGATCGTATATCCCTTAGAGTCAGGCTGTTGAGCATTTGTAGAGCAGGACACCACCACGACTTTGTGCTTCCAGTTTTATGCAGGAACTGTGCTAAGTGAAGTTGTACTGGGGGGTATGTCATTCACAGGACTTTTTCTTTTCCCTGTCATTTCCCAGGAAAAAGGCCACCAGTAAAGGATTTCCACCGAGAAGGTCATTGTTGTGGATACTGCTGAGTGAAAATACAAATGACTGCATTAGAGCACTAAGGCTTGAATTTTCAGGGCAGACTGGTGGAATTAGGCGTTTAGTTCCCATTCAACTCTATTAGAATTTGCATGCTTTCTGTCCAAGACTTTCTGGAAATCCCAGAATGACGCTGAGTCCTTCACACTGTGAAATGGCCAAAACTATGATAATTTTGTGGATCTGTTGTCTAATCACTGAAACTGTGACTCTGATAACAAGAGTCTCTTACTGGTTTCCTATATGATAACAAGTATAATAAACACTATATTAGTACATTTTTTTTGAAACCAATATAGACATGTTCATCTAAAGTGTAGCTCAGAGTCCTGATGGTGACTAGTTTAATTTCTAATGCATCCTGTTCTTGAATTTTAAAATATTGTACTGGGAACTTCATGTTAATTTTCTGGAAAAAGGAAAATAAATGCTAATATAACTTTGCATCCAAGGTGTAGCCTATTTTTTATCTGGGGTCAGGTTTCTGGTATCTGAGGTAGTTGAGCTATTTCCTGATTTTTTTTTTCATTTTGTGAGAGTTTAAAAAGTAAGGAATTTGAAGTCACTTTATGCTTACTTGATTAGAGAGATTGCCTTTTTGTTTTTATTAACTGCAAAGTTACATGGATCTAAATTAATTTAATGTTCTGCTCACGCCTTTGTTCTTTTTTTAAAAAAATAAAAATAAAGCCATTTATGGAAATGAAACATAGTTTTGAATAAAAAACGTTCATTTGGAAAATATCAAAATCCAGTGTGTGATTTAAAACCCAAGACAATTCATTCTCCAGAATTGGCATCAATTTGGAAATATTTTGGTTTATCAGATTAAAAAAAGAAAATGAAGGTGGTATTCTATTTTATTGACCTGGAACTGGCTAAAGAATTATACAAGCTGAGTGAAAAAGAATATAAAAAAAGGAGAGTGGCAGGGCATTGTACTGTGTTTCAGATAGCCTGTTGTAAATACACCAATATCAATTTTCAGGGTTGCATTTTTCTTCTGTTACTGCAGAATCATTTCTCTCTTGGGTGGCTGGGAGAGCAGTGAGCAGTTTCTTAAAGTCAGCTCATGCTTTTCTGCTCAGTGGAGCATACTTATTTCTGCCTTCCAAGGTTGATTTAGACTTTATTGAGAGAAACTTTTGTTTTGAACCAAACCTAAGAAGTTTGGCTTCCTTCTGTTCAAAGCTGAAATACCCAAGATAACGCTCTCCTATAAATACTTAGGTAACTCCTGCTCTGGAGAGCAAAAGTGTTTAAAGGACAGAGTTGGCTTAAAAAATCTCCTTTCTCAGGCATTTGATTGAGAGAATGGGATGTGGGGGAAGGAGGGTTTGATTGTTTGTAGTTTTACATCAGGAAGTCTAGCAGAAGCCACCGCAACATCTCATAAAACATTGTGCAGCTGTGTGCAGACCTCAGGGTGCACAGATGCGTGTGTATTATATTACCTTGGAAGGGGCACAAGCTGAACTTTTAGATTTTGACACCCGACGGCATCCAGCAAAGGTGAGGTCTGCTACTTGTGCCTTAGGTTTTCAAATTAAAACCGTGTGTGCTGCAGTGCTCACATGACATGTATAAATGTATAAATGAGGGCCATTAAGTAAATGCATTTACACATCATTTAAATGAAACAACACACCTAACCAGATGGATTCCTAAAATGAGTAATTGTCTACTGCTATTTCCATAACTTTTGCCTTTGCCGGTGTACCCTCACTTCTCTGGTATGCCCATCACTTTGATTTGAGCTTCCAGCTTGGGGGCCAGGACCTTGCTTCTCTGTGTTTTATGTGAAGATCTTGATGTTATTATGTGTAACAAGGAGTGGGATTTTTCTCACCTAAGTTTAGCCATCAAACACGGAGGCATGTAATTGGAGCTTGCCTTTTGGGCATCCTCATGAGGCAATGGAAAGAAAAAAGGTTTAACTCATCCAAAGACATACGTGACACAGATCCACATAGTTCTCTAGATGTGCCCATCACTGGTTTTTGATGATAAAGGGGATCTCGACAACTGACGTGGATAAAGTGGCAACTTTTTGATATAAACTGTGAGATAAAAGCAAGCTTGTAAAAGAATAGCAAAGAACTAAAAGGAGCACAGAAAGATAGAAAAGAGACAACATTCAGGGACTTTAGGAGACACTGAAGTCTGTTACCACATCTCTGCATATAGCAATTTCTATAGCATTTTGTTCAACTTTCCGTGAGAAAGTCTGTCAACAGTGCTGCATTTTATTATGGTTTCCAGGATGCCTGCCCAATTTAAAACTGGAAAACCAGGTCTCAAATCTTGACATGCATGGAAGAGGACTCCAGAAGCCAAATTCTAGCTACATGTCTGCAACAGCTGGATAAAACTACCAAACAAAAATAGAATATTAACTGCTCTACAATCGTTCTTTTAAGTCAGACCTAAAACACGCTAGTGATTGTGCAGTATAAACTCTTGGTTTTTAGTTTTTGTTGTCTTTGTTCTTGAAAATTGGTGACTGTCTCATGCAAATATCACCCTCTACCCAGATAACCTGAGCCTACATGAAATTGTCAAAACACATCTTCTTTGTTTCTGTTATATCAACTTTCATTCTTTTTTTCCCTCTGCAGATGGTAAGGGAAAAATAAAAATAATTCCAGCTTTTCTTGAAACTTTTTCTTTGCCTTGGATTTCAAAGTGTTTGACAAAGATCAATATCATTATTCCCCATTTTTCACGTGTGGAAATTGAAGCACTTAACTGTGAAGTGGTATCCAAATATAGAACCTAAATACAAGTTTACATTTAAAAACTGAAGTTGATATTCTTTTCAGTACCATCTCCAGCAGCTGAAATGGGTCTGAAGGAGTACCAGTATGCTAATAGTGGTGCATTTAGGAGTTCTGGCACAAACAAAAAGAATTCTACAACAGTCATTCGTTATTCTGACCCATTTTGGTGTCATGGACATTGCTCTTTGCCACTTGCACACTCCAGACAGCTGCACAGCAAAGTGTTGCAACTTCTGGACTGTTCATCAGTTGTTTTTTTATGATGATAAAGTGAAAGCTGAATGATTGTCATAATACAGAATATGCGTTCACGTGTACATGCAGTGTGTGTAACATAGGTGTATATCTGTGTGCTGTGTGCAGTTGTTTGGCTGTGGTTTGAGCTGCATCTGTTAGCAATGAAAAATATGTGTTTTCTCACAGACATAAAATTCTGGGCCACTTAAAGGTGAATATTTTCATCAGATCTCTCCCCATCCTGTAATTTATAATCAGTGGAACTAGTGAGCAGTTTTCTAAACCCATAAAAAAGATAGAAAATAATCACGAAGGGAGAAGTTTGTAATGTTTGCCAGATGAAAATTCAGAGTCTACATGCCTGGAATTTATATTGGTGACCCCTGTTACCTTCTTCAACAACACAACAGGGAAGAAGATAATAAGCTTATGTATTGGAGGGTAAGTAATCAGCAGTGTAATGGGTCATAATTCTATTAAAGTGTGTGGACAAGATTTTATAATTAATGGCCAAGTTTATGCACATCCTACGCATGTGCTGTGGGATACAGCAAGGGGACTGGGTCAGGGGAGGGAAGTTTTGGAAAGTATGTCAGAGGACAGATGTGAAGAGCTAAGGGAAGGTAGCAAAACAATACCACCCAGTCATCCATCTGTGAAAAGGGAAAAATATTAAATGAAAGATCCCTTCTATGCTTTAAATATGCCACATATATAATATACAGCTTTGTACTTCCTGTTTATGTTTTGTCTGTTTTATGACCTGAGGAGAATTAATCAGTCAATGTAAAAATGGAAATGCTTTGCTGGAAAAAATTCTGCTCTTTTCACGTGATATGAATCCTGAAATATTAATTTCTTTTTGCTGTTATTCCTAACAGGACTTCAGAGCATTTGCAGCTCTTGGAGGCACTTCCCAGGACTCTCTGGCTCTATCTATAGAAGTAAAACCAGACTGTTCTCTGGCTTTAATGTCACTCGCACAAAGAGGTATCAAAGTCCTTCAGTCTGCAGATGGTTCAGAGTACCACAGCCACCCTGCCTCTGGGGAATCCTTGGTCCGTGCATCCCATGTACTTCCAAACAGTGCCCAGGAACTGCTTATGGAAGGGCCGATAGCAGACGCTGTGTAATTTATTTGTTTAATAAATGTACCCTGTTTTGCTCTATCATCTGTAGTGCAAATATTCCCACACCTCAGTCCTCCAAGCAGGAAGAAAAAGTAGTGAAAAAAAATCTGTTGTTTAGAGAAATTCCTTGTTTTCGTGTGAGTAGTGAGATGAAGATGACAACATGATTATCTTCAAAATGGAGTCCTGCTCTATCTTGGCAATACAATACCAACTTAAAGGAGATGATTAGTTCTGATTTCATTACTTCTGTGCCTTTAGGTGTTGATCTAGGGACTTATGAGCTCTATATGCAATGTAGAATCTTCTCTAATGATTTACTTAGGTTGACTCTCAGATATGATGTTTCTTCTCATTTACAAATTGAGCAGCTTTTTTTCAGAAGTCACTATGTAAGAGTAATGAAGATACAAGATTGAATTTTTAGAGTGAATTTTTAGAGATCAAGGTAAGATAAGCAAAATGGGCTGTTTTCATTAAATAATGATTGCTGGTTGTTCAGCTGTCTAGTGGTTTTTTTTCCCACCCTGGACCAAGGTGATGAAAATTAAACCAGTTTCTTTTGAAATTGTTAGAATTTCTACTGATTTAGTTGCATTTTATATAGCTCTTTATTATGAACCTTTCTCATTCATCCTAAAAGGTAAATAGTGACAGTAAAATCTGAAGTATAAAAATCTCCAGTCTTCACATAGACTATGTTGTTCACAGGCACTAAAATAATCTTCTGACCTGAGCTCTGACCTGAAATGCACAAAGTTTGAAGGGTTTACATCCAAAGTGTCTGTACTCATAGTCCCTTCTGGAGCTCTTCCAGAAGTGTCCATATCTTCCTCTTGTCCCAGGACATATTGCCTTCTTCTCCTGGCAGCAGCCCAGGAAAATGAGCAGGTGGAAACAAAACAGAAAGTTTCTAGCCCATGGCATATTATGTTAAGGGAATCTATTGTATTGACATGTGGGTAACTAGAGATGAATGAACTAGTTCAGTTCAAATAACAGCCAGCCCCAACCTTTGCCCTCTCAAAAAGTGACCCTAAACCAAATCTTTTTCCAATTTGGATTGGTTCAGAGAGATCAGCTGTCAGGTCTGTCAGCTGGTAGCCAGACATCTGAGCAGACATAACTAATTAGGATATATTCCCTCACCTAGAGATTAAACTTTTTTTTCCTTCTCATTGTATGTTATCATTTCAACTTGCATTAAAACCTCTTGGTCAGAAAGCAACATCTTCAGAACCAAAACAAGTGGAAAAGTATCTTTTTCCCAGAGAAACCTATAGGAGTTGAAATTGTCTTAAATAGATGTTTTCTCCTTCAACAAAGTTCAGTCTGCAGAGTTACTGATATCCCATCACAGAATATCTGACTGAGATTCAGAGCAACTTATTTCTCAGCTCTTTTAGTCAAACTTATCTCACCTATTATCAAAATTTGTCAAACAATCTCATGATTTTGCCACTTATGCCATGAAAGTAAATGCTGAAAATCTAAAATCTAAAAGTATGTATAAGTGGTAACTTTAATGAGGTGCAGTGTATTCTGATGGCTAGAGTTCATGAGGTCACCTGGGAATATGGACTGCCCAAAGGTCTGAGAAAACTGAGAAGATGAACTTTTGGGCCTATCTTAAACAGCTTATTGACTGCAAGAGGTGGAGTATGAGGCTTCCATATAGGTCTGAAAACAAGCATTGGTGCTGAGGTTATGTGTTCTTCTGCATGTGTTACAATTGCAACTTTTGAGAGACTTTGCTCTACCATTTATGATTTTTTGACCATATTTCAGTCTTGTTCCACAGTAGTCAGACATTTTGCTAATATATTCGAGTCAGAGTATATTTTCCCTGCACCTTGATGGCAGCGAAATCAGAATCTGGAGAAAAGTTAATACGATGGACATCACGACCTCAGCAGGTTTTGAAACAAGGATTAAATATGTTTATGGCTAAAGAGACCATAGGACAGCTTTTTTACAGGGAGACAATAAACTCACATGTTCCACATGTGTCAGTGAATGATAGGGGAAAAACACAAAATATAGCATTTCAGAGAAACTAAGGATCATATATTCAATTTCTTTTCAATGTGGACTGTCATCCCGAAAAAGTTTTAATTACACCTTATGGCCAGAAATTATTTAGCCATGCTGCTGAATAGGATGGTTCTATTACTTGTCTGCACCTTTTTTTTTTAATGCCAAATTGTGGACTGATTAAGTGTAAATGACAGTTTTAAATAACTGGAACACAAAATACATTTCTGCAATCTATGGGTCAAAGCTTTAAGACAACTAGAATGGCATTCTAGAAACTCTCATTTCTGACAGTGCATGCCTCTTTCTTTACTTTTTGTGCAAATCCAGTTCAAACTTCCCCTTACTGAGTCAGTCATTGCTTGTTACAGAAATGGCCTGCTGTTGAATCTCACTTCTTAAGTATTCAATGGAATTATAGTCAGGATTTTTTTGGATAGTGAAACTTAAAAACATCTGTGCCAAAAGGGATAGCAGCCACAAGAGTTGAATGGGGGCTATTTTCACTACCATTTAAAATGTATACATTTTATACAGTTAACAATTCTTGGGAGCATCTCCTAAATTTTTTCTTCCAACACTGAGAAATAAAAGTTGAGACTGATTTCATCTGCTTTCAGCCGTGTACTCAGACATGTACAAACCAAATCATGATGCTTTTGTGGACACCTTACTTGCTGCCACCCAGGTGCCAGTCTAGAGAGGTTAGGTGTCTCGTGCTGTGGCATCAGGTCTCTCAGGTACTCTACAGCATTTCAAAAGGCACCAGAAACTTGTGTTTAGGCAGCTGAGTCTGTCCCTAGCTTGTAGGAAGCTGAATCACTCTGCGCCTTTAATTTTGTTAATTGCATCCTCATTGACCACTCAGGGACCTTAGGCACCTGGCCCATGCAATACATGACTATGAGTAGAGAATTGAATTAAAGTGTCTGAATTTCTTGCTGATTTCTGCTCTTATTTGGTTTAATCATTTGTTCTTGAAGGTAAGACAGTCATTTTTACCTGTCTCCACCCCAGCCTAAGACCAAGGGATGACTTGTGACACCTCTTAAAAAGTTCGGTCTCCACTGATGTGAAGTCAGTCCTGTCATGAGCCCTTGCTGAACCTCTTTCTTTCTTGGACCTTTAGTGAAAACTTTTAAGGCTTGGGAACACAGGTTTCTGCTGTCTGTCCATACTTCTCACAGGCAGGATTGGGACTGAACTTGCAGCTTAAAAGTCAGAGGATCTTTGCTTTGATGTCAATGGAAGAGCTTAGGACCTAAGATTTCAAGCTTAGGTAAATCTTGAAATACTGCAAGCACAAAATACCCCTTTCTGAATCAAAAATGGGATATATTTGCAAAAGAGTACCCATCTGAACTGAAGGGAGCCAGAAGATGTCACATTGAATGTGTATTTTCACTTGCCCTATGTATTTATCCAGAGATAATAAGAAAGTATGGACCTATCTGCACATATATTTTGCTTTTTTCTGTCAGTGTCAGGTACACATGGAAACACATTGAATGATGACCTTTGTATATCTCACCTCTAGTACACCAGGTCAGTGGAACCTCCCTGATGTTACCTGTACTGCACATTTGTCCTTGGAAGGAAAAGGCTGCACGTCTAAAACCAGAAATAAGTACAGCAGTGCTTTCTGCATGCAGTATATCATCTCTATTTCCCTGCTTATTTTTAAGAATAGAAAAAACTTGATATTTTCCAGGTATTGTAACTGCTCTTCATCTGAGAATTTCAAAGCATTTTAGAAAGATTAAAATTAACCCTCACTCTCTGTGTATATTCTATGTAAGTTTTATTACACACAGTTTACAATACTGTCATACAGCATGTACAGAGAATCACTTAAGAAGAGGAAAACTGAACCAGAGTCCAGTTATTCAATATCCTAATCTTGTCATTAGGAATCTCTGACTAATATACAAGCAATACTTGTGGATAGGGTTAAGGGTGCCAGGACCTTCATGGAAAGGCTCAGTGCTTGTCAGCAGGTACTATACTGTGGAACCATTAGTGGAGACCACTAAGGATATTATTTGTTCTGTAAAAATGTATGGGAGTATTGGAGCTGAACCTCTGGATTGTTCATATTGCCAGGATGATAAAAAACTCCTTGTTACCAGACTGGTAGGTCCAACACCCCTTTCAGTATAAAGCTTTCTTTTGTTATGCATTAAAACCACCACAATCTACACCAAGCAAAGCTGGAATTTGAAGTATAGTTATGCAGTATATGTTCAAATAGTTTAAAGTCACTCTGTGATACCTTCCAATTCTGTTGATCAGCAAAACTGTACAAAGAGTGAACATTTGCATTGGCATAATATTCCCATGACCAGTGAAAGAGGATTTAAATCTGTTTTATTCACATTTTGTTATTGGTATTCAAGAAAACTGACAATATAATGAAATAAAGTATAAGACAACCTTACTGTGAAGATCTTACAGTCTAGGGCCAAGTTATATAATTCTTATTCTGACACAATGCCAATTGTCTTTAATATCACTGTTGAATTATTTGCCTTGGACTGTGAAATATAATATTGCTCATGAACACGGTGATATCCCCATTTAACTTCCTGCAACAGTCTTGGTGAGTAGGGTTAACGGCAGAAGAAAATAAGGTGTGGACTACCATGTTTGAATGATGTGAAGCACAGGTCATTTCAAAGTTAACAGATTTTCAAGACCAGAGGTAGCAGGGTAAACATCTAACTCTTATTTCCTGCATAACACAAACCAGAGTTCTTCAGATTAACTCATGCTGTGGAGAGAATATTTCTCCCCTTTTCAAAGTCAAGAATACTGAACTCAAAAAAGCTTATGTCAAACTAGACATGGAGGTGATGGTTTTGAGCTTATCCATTTCCTGCAGAATCTGCACAAGAAAAGGTACAGAAATCAATTATATATTTCCAAATCTTTTTCTTCAATTGTCTTATTATAGCAGTGTTTATGATCTGGCCTATATTTATTGCATTCTTCACTAGCATAGGCCTTGCATTCCTCACTTGATGTTTGCCATGTGTTGGGCATTACTTGAAATACATAGTTCTGGTTTCCTTTCTCCACAGTCACCGGACAATTAACTGATATAACATAGGCAGGTTTTGAAATTTCATTTCAAGCTATCAGTTATAAAGGTAAAATATTGCTAGGGTATTGGTATCAAGAAGATGTCAGTGATGAAAAGAAAGAGGTAAAAAACAACCAAACTGGCACTGAAATCCAACAAGATTAGTAAAATGACATAAGCTGTAACCTGCATTCCTTTTTCTATCCTTTTCTCTACATACATACACATGTACAAATATATGTGATCTTGTGTGCCTATGTGCATATAGATGGATTCTTGCATCTGATGGAGAACATAAAGGGTTGGGTTGATTTTTTCCTAGATGTGAGAGCCAAGTTTCACTAGTTTGATTTTGTGTGTCCAGGTTTTCTTGAGGCTATCATTTCTCAGCACCTGTACTTCCACTGCTTCTTGTCTCCTGTAGCAAAGAAGGTCTGTTCAATATCACAGCAGGTAAAGTGAAGGCTGTGTCTGAAGCCACTGCTTTCTATTTGTACAAGCAATAGGTACAAAATGGACATTAAACAGGCATCCTGCTGGGTACCTGATCAGTGTCTGTTTCATGTCTATGGTTTTGGTATATTTATCTTATACCTGCTCCAGGAGCTGNTTTTCTTTTTCTTTTTCTTTTTCTTTTTCTTTTTCTTTTTCTTTTTCTTTTTCTTTTTCTTTTTCTTTTTCTTTTTCTTTTTCTTTTTCTTTTTCTCTTCTTTTTTCTCCTTTCTCAAACACACACTTTTTTTCCCCCCTTTTCCTTAAAAAAAGGAAAGGAGAGATTAATTTAATACGTTGTGGCTTCCTGGTCATCCTACAAGTTCTCTACTCTGGGGAGGTGTAAAACAAGTCTGTATTTCAGTTGCAGTGAAATTTAGATGCCTTCCCAACAGGTGTGTGAGCACCTCTATAAACTGAGGAGTGAGGTTGAGGTGATGGTCCCGGAAATGTTGCTGACCCACCTTTTGTACAAGCAGGTCTTTATGGATAAGATATCTAAGAAAAAGGAAAGATTTTCTGTCTGTTTTTGTCATGTCACTTTTCGAAAAGTTTTTTATCATAAAATACAACTCTTCAGACTGTGGTGAGTAGAATCACAGGATATTTTCCCATGCTGAATGGGTGAATACTAAACTCATGAAAGCACATTGGTCTGCTTGCCTTTCCTAAACCTAAACACTTAATTAAGTGGATTGGGGGTGTTCATCTGAATGGATGCATCTAAAAATCCTTTTATAGATTGGACTCAGTTTCCCAAATTTAGGCACAGGATTTGCACTCAAATTTAAGGTTCCCAATGAAGATATTTGCATAAAATAAGTTTTCTTACGCAGTTAAGGAAGAGAGTCAAGTGCCTTTGAAGACCCATTAATGGTGATTTTCTTTACCTAATTGAACTGATATGTGCTGATGAACATAGCAGAGAATATGTAGCAGCTGGGCAAGATTATTTGCTAATATTTTTCATCTTGCAACTTGTGATTTCTCTGTTGTGATCACAGGAAAGTCCCCTGCAAGCTTTGTATTCTGTTGAGATATTCCCAAGGGTAACAACTGTTTTAAATATGTCTCTTTTAGTTATATTATCACCTTTGTACTGGATACTAAGCTGAATAAATCAAAATGTTCCATGTTTGATTCCAAACACTATTTTCAGTTGTTACTGATCTGTACTGGATTTAATCAGTGACCTAGGAACTTTACCAACAGGCTTCTCAGCTGTTCTAGCTAGATCTGGTTTTAGACAAGTTTTATTAATACTAATTGGGGATACAATTTAAATATCCAGATAGGATGTTAATTAAAAAGGCATTGTGTTGGCTTATCTTATGGTAAATTTTATAGTTTCTGACTTGAATTCCATGTCTCTCAGATTATCACTTAAAATATTTCAAGATGCATCTTCTGCAGTATGTCAGATCCATATGATGACAATGAAGTTGTTCCAACTCATACAAGAAGTTGGGGAAAAAAACCCAACTGCATTCCAGTACTTCAGAAAGTTCCAAATATCAATTAATTTAAATATAGGCATCATTCGTCCAAAAGATAATTCAGCTTCCATAACATTTTTTCATCATAAATTAAGCCCACACTTTAGAAATGAAAAAAATTTTTTCTTAATATTTTGGCACAATCAGATTATTCTATCTACTTGGATAAACTTTGCAATATGCTCACAGAAAATGCAGAGGACAGATACAGCGATTTTCAAATTACAGATTATTGTAAACCAAAAATTAAAATCTATAATTGAGAGGAAAGACCAGACCTTTCATGAATTGCTTGTATGTAATCCTCCTGACATCGAGAAGTGTGGGCATGAATAATAGGAAAACTTTGGCCCAGGATGTGGAAACTATTTGATAGAAAATGCTGAATTAATTTAAAATTTGTGGAGCATGAGCACTATCTTGTGGAATGAAAAGTGGCTGAAGGACTATAAACAAAAGCAGGAGACAAAATATTAAAGTATAGATCAGTGGGAAGGTCTTTTCTTAGTGAGGTACTTGGGGGATCTGTATTCAGTATGGTTTTATTTAACGTTTTCTCTAGTGATCTAGGAGAAGTAAGTCACCAACTAATGAAAGTCCCCTATGATGAATAAGAGGGTGGAGTTGCAAAAGATGATGAAAGACAGATAGTAAAAAATAATCTGGATATGGATCCAGGGTTCACATTGATTTCAATAAGTTTTGGCACAGATCAGCAGAAATATTAGAAAAATGGACAGGAAGAATGAAAAAATGAGATTCATCTTGGAAAATATACAAAGGCATCACGTGAAAAATTATGTTAAACCTAATAATCAAAGGGAGCCAGAATCACAGAGCGAGGCATTGTGAGTTTGCAGTGCACTAAAGCAAGGAAAATAATATTAATACAATTTGAGGTTTACATGCTGTAAAAGGGAGGCACCATTTTCTGTGCTAAGGCTCAACACTGTGGAATATTACCAAGAAGAGTCACAAGGGAACCAAGGAGCCTACAAAAGAAGGACAACGCACAAGCAGGGAGCAGTGACACAGCCACCCCTGCTCTGATCAGATATTGAGGAACTGAGATCGACTACAGCAATACCTCAGCCTGGGCTGCCTCCCCAGCAGGGAGGGCACGAGGCTGAGAGAGGGAATCCTGTCCCTCTGCTCTGCTCTGGTGAGACCCCACCTGCAGCTACATCAGCTCTGGGATCCCAGCACGGGAGGGACATGGAGCTGTTGGAGCCAGTCCAGAGGGGGACAACCAAAATGACCACAAGGGTGGAGCCCCTCTCCTGTAGGGAAAGGCTGGGAGAGCTGGGGCTGTTCAAACTGGATGCAGTACTGCACCTTCCAGTACTAAAAAGGGACATATAAAATGGAGGGAGGGGGAACTTTTTCTAAGGGCAGGACAAGACACAGAGATTTTAAACTGAAAGAGAGCAGGTATAGATATTAGGAACAAATTTTTTATTGTGAGGGTGGTGAGGCTCTGGCACAGGTTGTCTGGAGAAGCTGTGAATGCCCCATCCCTGGAAGCGTTCAAGGCCAGGCTGGATGGGGCTTTGAGCAGCCTGGTCTAGTGATCAGCATCCCTGTCCATGGCAGGGGGGTTGGAACAAGACAACTTTTAAGTTCGAAATAAATTTATGATTTTATTATTCCCTAATACATATCCCACAGTGAAGCAAGAACAAACAGGTCCCCAAAACACCTTGAAACTATTCTTATGTTGAAGCTATCACTTGCATGAGGTACCACTGTCTTCATCAAATCCCTTTCAGGCTAAAATATTCAGTAATTCCAAATATTGGACTCCAAAAGTCACAGTGTTATCACAAAGATATTATTGTAACAATTACTTTAACTATTATTTGGATAGTTATTCCAGATATATTTCTGTATTTTTAAAAGTATTCTTGTGGCCAACCTCATGAAAATTGTGTAGAGATTAATTATGTTATTGATACTGGATCAAAATTATCAATGGGATAGTACTACTTAGGTTATATTTACAAGTGTCATAATTTTAGCTCAGGAGGTAGAGTTAAATATGTTGGGCTAATCTTCAAAGCACATAAATAACATAAAAAATATCTTTAAGAATGTTCAGCTTGCTAAGGAATTTTATAAATCTTATTAGGTGCCTTTGATAGTTGACCCTCAATGGCTATCTCAAGGTCACACAAGAAATTCATGATAGGGAAACTAAGGAAATGAATAAAATGGATAAAAGCCTATGGCTCTGCAGGTCATTAAAAGTAGCAAAGAACTTTAAACAAGCTTTTACCAGGCAGCTGAAACCTTCCACTGCTGTACACCAGCCTAGACCCACTGAATAAAAACTTGAAAATCTTACAGGTCTTGCTGGTTACCTACTCAGATTGCGTCTTTATTTGTGCTAGGATTCAGAAAAGCACTTAACCACATGCTTAAGCTTAATTTTAAGCAAATGCTTGAGTGTTTTACTGATCTGGGATGCAAAATTCATGATTTCCTATTATGCAGACTCAACACTGCATATAACAATGTAAGCATTCTTTTAAAATAAAAGACACTTGCTATTCCAGTTCAGTTCTGAGCATTGTTCGACATTTGCCAGAAACAAAGTAAGTCTGGGGAAATAATGTGTTTTGGAAACTTTTTATTCCCTCCAACATCAAGTGGAAATTCTTTTTAAGAAATACAAATATTTTTAAAGGTACAAAGATGTGTGAGAGAGATTGGGAAGCACAGCTTTAGCCTGATTCCTTTTGTTAATGTACCCTTGCAAATCAGAAGCAGCTCCAATGGAATTTAACTATTAAGAAACCAAAACATCAGGATTTCAGCACTAGTTTCTTTAAGTAGATTTAGAATATCTGTGATGCTGGCTCAAATTTTCCAAGATAAAGACATTTTTATATAACTCTGACACTGTAAAACCATCTAATAACTCTTCTAAATCATCTAGTCTTTGTGTCAAGTCTGTGCCAAGCCAGCAGAGGTGACACCACATTCCGTGGAAGGATGACCACACCTGAGCTCTGCCTGTCAGCAGGGCACAGGTGATGCTGCCCAGGTGTCACGGTGCTGTGGCCAAAGGAACGAGCTCTGTTTCCCACCCCTCAGCCCTCGGTCTGCCAGGGAAGCTCCCTTCCCCTCCTGCTGATTCCTTGAGGATCTCTGCACCACATACCACTGGTTCCTGGGGCTGCATCTCCAGGGCCAGCAATATAGGTGCAGTAGAGCGCAAAAGACCAAGAACAAACATAAATGGACGTGCATTAGCAAAATAAGATGAAGTTATTCAGTGGTGTGGGAAAGCAGTTTCTTGGTGATGTTTTTACTGGTTTTTGCAGGGCTTCTTCTCTCAGCCCTCTCCAATTGCAGCCATATGGGTTTTAGCAGTGGTTATGGGTTGTAGCAGCATTTTACACTGTCTCTGTGCAGAATCCCAGGCATGCATGTAGTGCCTTCCCAGAAATAATTCATGAAGGAACAGATTTCAGAATTTTTTTTTTTTTTTTTTTTTTTTTCCGTTTGTTTTTTCTTTTTCTTTTTTTTTTCCTGGTCAGGACTTCTAAGTTCCATTGTGACTAGAGGTCTTTACTTAACCAGCCAACTGAACAAGAAATGATACTTTTTGTGGTGTAATCAAAGTTACAAAGTATTAGTGATGTAGGCAAACTGTTAGTGACTTTCTTTGTGCACCAAGTGAGCCAAAAATCCTCAGGAAAATAAAAAGTGTTTATAGAACTGAAGATTGTACATAGTAACTAATAAGAATCTTTCTCTTACCAGTGCAGTGGCATGTCAGAGATGGTACTAGATTCGTTATGGTTTGTTTTGCAGTTAAGTAAATAGAATACAATTAAAGTTTTCAAATTATTTTAGTTTATTTTTCTTTTTTGCTACAAAGATGTCAGAAAACAGATTTTTCTCTCTTTAAATTTTTTGTTATGAAGCTTTGCTATGTAAATTCACATATTCTTGTAATGCTAAACTGTAGTTTGTTGGAATCATCTCACCTGTTTTTATTCCTTAAATATTTCTATTCAGAAATTAATTCACAATATTTTAAAATTAAATTTCCATGAGTGCTCACTTGATCACTGATGCTACTGAAATCTAATGATTTGAATATATACTTGAAATGCATGATTTGGTGACAAAATAAGAATGATTTTGTAGTTAAATAAGATTAGAAAAAGAGCCCTACAAAGGTAGCAAATACAACTACCAGTGTTACAGTGATGAGGACGTCACAGGTACCCTGACTACCCCGGCAGACAAAAATAAATTTATTCCATACCTCTGAAGTAAGAATTGGCTCTGTCACACAGTAAATGATCCTTTACTCTATTTGAATAATCAAACATTGTAATGAGTCAGAGCTATAAAAATGTGCCTGTCTACTCTACACCCAAACACGGAATTCTTCCCAGAGAAAATCAATTTGTGCCGATTGCTTTCTTTCAAGTGGCCACAAAGTTAGTGTGTGAGAAGCAAAAAAGCATTGTTCTTTTTGAAATAACAATTCCAACACCTGGTGAAAGCTGTACAGCATTTAATAGAAATGTGGTCCAGCTATCTTGTCGTTAAAGATCCAACAGTGCTTTTTGTATGGGAAAGGTTGTTTATCCTAACAATTTTAATATTTTGGGAGATTACATTCACATTTTCTAAAAGCAACCCTGAGTTTTCATCTGGTTTCAGTATTGCTCCTTCTTGACTTTATATCATAGTTCTTATATGGTTTTGCTGCTCACTGTTAAAACAGTTATTGCTGTGCACCTCAAAGCCTGATGCTCTGGGTCAATAGATTAATAGCAAACCAGCTTTCTAAGACAGAATGCTTTATTCTGCCAGATAATACAGTTCAGCCTGTAATGCTGAACAGATATTATTCATATATGAACCAGTTCATGATTTATTAAATTATATTTAATTGCCTCAAATAAATCAATGTGAGCTCCTATATGGTCAATGTCAGAACACTGAGCTTAATGAATGAAAAAGTGCTATTCTCATGTCTACCTAAATCCACCACATTTCTTGTATAATTATCAGCAGTCCATCTGCATCATGTGCACACAGGATTGTCAGTATACTCTGTCTCAGACTAAATTTTATTCTTAGCATGTGAAGATACTTCACCTAATGAATATTGCTCACAAAGACAGTATAGAGTCTCTGACATACATTATGATTCCCTTTCCACATTCTCCTGAAAAAGGCTGTAATACCAATATAATTTTTGAAAGCCTCAGAGGCTGATTTAGGTTTCAGCTAAGAAATTGTCCTAAGAATAGTGCCAGAATTGCATGATTTTGAGATTTTAGAAATATTTATCTTCATTACTTGTTATATATTCTCTACAATGAAAAATGACTTTAGAAAATACCATAGATACTTAATACACTGGTGATATTAGCCAATTTATAATAAATACTAGGAATGGAGTTATTTTACAGATGATTTAGAGTAATCTCTTTGGCAGCCAAACAAACTGGAAAGCGCTTTACATACAATTCTGTTAATACATAATATGGCTTACTGCATGATTAATAACCTAGTGCTTCTCATTGGGATACATAAAATGCAGTAAAAATAAATAAAACCATAAAACAATTAAGGGGATTTGTACTCAGTGATTCGTTCCTGTTTATGAATATACAGTGTTAGTATAAACAGACAGGGGGTCCTCACTTTATCCTTTTATCATTTCCAAATGTTACTATAAGATGGTAACCCTACTGAAAACAAACAAAACAGCATGTCATGTAAATGTAACTTCAGTCTAACATTGTGTTAGGTCAGCTTGGCTTTGAGAAATATGTGGCTTTTTCAACTGTTACTTTTGCTGGAAAGTTCTGTTTGTAAATGACAAGGATATCACTTAAAATGATAACAAGAAAACCTCATGTGCAAAAGTTGCAGAAATGGTATTCAATAAAGGCAGTTTTCAGTTAAATTGTTTGTAAGACTATGAATTTTATGTATTTATTGGGATATTTCTTTAATGAAGAAACTCAAATTCATAAAAAGATTCTCTGCATATTCTCATGTAAACTCCCCAAACCACACCCTCTATATAAAGAAAAATATGTTCCCAGCCACATTTTCATTTCAGTAAATGTTACACTATCTTAAAGAGATAAGGTTGCACCCCAATGGTGCTTTACTTCTCCACTTCCTGACTTACAGAAAACAAGAAACGCGCCCATGAAGATGGCTGAGGGTGTAGCTGCCAAACATGAAGGAAACAAAATGCAACAGGCAAACACAGAGAGGGCAGGAATCAGCCTGCAAGGAAGTGGCAAGGTAATCATAAAATCACAAAATGAATGCGGTTCAAGGGAGTTTGAAGATCATTTAATTCCAACCCCCCTGCCATGGGCAGGAACAATTTTCTCTAGGTCATGTCACTCATGAGTGGCACCTTGTTAGAGGAACAAGTCCCATCTAATCTGTGTGGTAGAAATCCTGATACCTCAGAGAGATGCAATATTATAAAATGGAGAGACATCATTAATATTCTTCTGAAAACATAATGCATGGGAGTTTCTTATCAGAAAGTTACAGTGATGGCAAATGAGAATATGTCCTGCTTTCTTATCATGAACTTGTAATAAAGGCTGCCAAAGAAAGAATTTCCCTGTAACATGGAACTCATTATTGCATATAAATATTACAGATAAATATAAAAAATGTAGAGGGGTTTAAAAACTATTTAAAATAAATAAAAAATGTAGAGGGATTTAAAAACTATTTAAAAATCATGGAAGAATTAGATTTGGGAATGCAGCTACAGACCTTCCTCTCTGGAAGTGTTTAAGCTATTGATTGTTGCAAAACGGAATTGAGATGTAGTAAAAGAAATACTCCTGCAGGTTTTTCTTATTATACTCCTTCCCCCAGTTTCCCCTGCTAGCAATGGTCTTCATCCAGGAGTGCAGGCAGGTGATGTTTTGGCAGGTGCAAGGCAAGGCCCAAATATTTGACATAAAAGAAAGAACTGTATTGCCTCATATACAAAAACAGGTCTAGAAGGCAAGAACTTGAGAACTGCAACTATAGCTGCGGCACTTATTTTGTGGACTTTAACCCACAGAAGTTTAAAATCTGTTTTAAATATTTTCTGAGTTTCTTGAAAGTTTCTTTACTGGTTTGGTAGTGACCAGGTGATCTGTTGAACTAATTTATAAATCTCAGGGTTCAAATAACAAATTGTGTCTTTCTCGTAAAACAAGCACTTAACAGTATTTGCAGAATGTTTGTGTTCATTGTTAAGTCTTAAAATTCTTTCATTAAACATGGTCAATAAGTTGTGTGATGTCAAAATTAATAGCTTTTACTGCTGATAATCTTTGATCACAAAATATATTTATTGCTGTATCGATTCAACTCCTAAAATAGTAAAATTTAGATGCCATACTCAGAGGAGAAGAACTTTGCTGTTTGAGGAAACACACTGTTCACCATAAGGGTCACAATCTGGCAATACTTTTTGAAGATGTTCTCAAAATAGTTTGGTTTATGATTGTTAGGAAAAAGAAAAAACCACAACAACAAAGGAAATGTCTTTATGGTGTGAATACATTATGCTTTTTCAGTCAGCATAGCCCCCTGAGACTTTGTACGGCGAGATGAGTGTGTGTGGCTCCATGTGTGTTTGCATGTATTGAAGGTGTTTTTCATTTCTACGATGAAATAAGGCTTGGACTGGTGCAAGAAGAGGACGTTTCGTTCTTCAACTGTATGCTACAGGAAGAGCTCAAGAACAACAAAAATAAATTCAAATGCTCTCAGTTCTGTTCAATAATGATATTTTGCAGGACAGTCAAGTTTCCCACAGAGTAAATACAATCCATATTATGTAAATATGGTCCTGTGTACATTCATTTAATTTAACATTACCATCAGAATAGCACATTTCACACGTGGGAATGCAAAGCCCAGCAAGGGAGCAAATTAACTGCCCGCAAATTGTTTGCTAACGATGAAGTTTTCCGAAAGAAATCTCTAAGGTATATCTTTACCAAGGGCACAGTATTAGAGCTCTACTACCACATGTTTCCATTCGAACAGATGGCAGTGAAAGGTTTGGCTTCAATGTGTTATTAGTTAACAGAAAAAAAGACTTACTGATAGAGATCAAGGGTACCGTTTAAATTTACTTAGAGAAATGGTGATTTGTAATCCATTCATACTTGCAATTAATAATTAGTTTATAATTGGTTACAAGGGGATGGAATCTCAAAAGCCCAGTGTCTTTTCTGCTCCAGAGACAGTATCTTATTTGCTTTTGTAATAATTTCTTTGATATATGCAGAGATACCTTAATTCAGGTGTATCTGCTGTTGAATTGGGACTAGTTGTAACACCATTTTAGTAATTTCATTTCTAAAAATTCAGAGGAATCAGCATGTTTTATAAATCTTATGATTTTAAGAAACAAGAATTTATTATTGTTTATTAATGACACAGTTTGCATTAAGTGACTAAAAGCTAAAGCAAAGCATATTTTTACATTATTCTTGTTAATGATCCGTGCTTTAATGCGAACTGCTGAGTGCTGGGATTCCTGTACTGAGAACAGTGACCTCTGACTGAAAGTCTGAGGCTCAGCTCAGGAAACACAACCCACTCCTACCTTCTGCTTGACCAGGACGTTCAGCACCTGGCAGGTTCATTCCTCAGATCCATAATGCTTCCCAGTGACGGGCAGGATTGAGTTAAGTGACTTCAGAGCGTCTGAAAGTCCTGTCTGAAGTTAGTGGGACCACTCATATGGACATAGTTAACCATATGTATCAGTGTCTGAAGGACAGGGATGAGGGGCTCTGGCTAAGCTTGCCATTTCACATTAAAATAGTTGTGGAAAGATGTATTGAGTCGAATTCTTTTGTATTCATTCTGTGTGCACAGATTAAGGTTAAAGTAATCTGTGATTAACTAGTAACAAGGAATAATACCATTTACATGTCAGAGAGAAAAGTTTGCAACAACATACAGAAGAAATGTTATTGCATTTCAGTTCTGCACAATGGTCAAAATAACAAGTGGACACACATGGAGTAGGTGAATGAGTCACTTTTTGGTCCACATGGAATTTCCCTTTCTCCATGTGCAAATTTCCTTAATTTCATTTTTTTCTAGGAAAAACAATTAGATTTGGGAAGTAAGTTTATTTCTTAATGTCATTCAAGATGAAAGTTATTGCAATCACCTAAATATCTTCAGGGGTTGAGTGTTTTAAAAAATAATAATATATAAAAATAACATATTCCTTTTTTCTACATGCCAAGTACAACAATACCATAACAAAACAAAAATCTTTTTGATATTTAATATGAAAAATGCAAATATACTTATCTCTGGTATGAGGAAATTTTGTTGTTAAATTACTTTCAGGAAAAAAACAAAAAAAATTATTTAATATTTAGGACATTTTACCTAGATTAATTATAGTTGTGATGTGAAATGCTTTTTCAGTCTTAATGAACCATATTAGTGCTTCTGCTTTTGGGTTTTTTTTTTTTTCTTGAAGATGTTTTTTTTTTTAACAGGGAACCAGAATATCATGAAAATATAACTCCAGTACTAGGAGAAGTGCTCATGGTCTCATATGTGATTCAATTCTATACTAGTGCCAAATACTAATAAAAATTCTCAGCTGGCATTTTACTCTGTCTTAAAATACTTTTACAGTCTGGTTTTGGCCATCTCCTGTAGGAGATGCTGGGAACATGATGTCATAGTCTTCTGAAAAAAAAGGCAAGAATCATGTATAAGGAGTACACACAAGATAAATTTAATGTAAAACTTGTAATCCCTTTACTCCACACTGTTAATCCTTTTCTAAAGCTTTTCTGTGTTTTAGGAACCCACACATCAGGGAGAACATTTAGCCATTAGACAGTGTCCAGCACAGAGATCTGAGGTCTAGAAAATATGACCTCTGAGGAGAGATTGAGGGAAGAGGGTTTGTTTAGTCTAGAGAAGAGAAGATGAAGGGGAGACGTGATAACAGTGTTCAAATATGTACAATAGTGCTTCAAGGAATTGGGCAATAATTTGTTCTCCTCGTCCACTTAGGACAGTGCAAGAAATAGTGGTCTTGAAATGAACCAAGACACAAATACGAAAGAAAAAAACCCTGTATTTGTTGGCACTGAAAACTTTGAGTGCCGCAAAAATTAGCAGAAAAGTAAGTAAACAAAAGTAATGGATCTTTAATCTACCAGATCTAAGACTTTGAACTAAGATAATTTTCCTACTGAAGCTGAGCTATTGAGATAGCAGAATGAGAATCCCAGCTGTAAAATATGTGAGTCTATTTCAGAAGGGACTTACTGAAGCAGAACCTGTTGGTCATTATGGGTAGCCAGTGAAGCCCTTACTCACCTGTAGTCTGGAAACAAAGGCTGTTTTCACATGTGTGACACACAAAATACAGGTGTGGCACATTATGCTAATTCTGCAGGTAATACTTGTAATGCTCTCTATATTTCTGGAGTTTGGGTCCATTGCCTAAAAAGAGGCACCAGTGTCTTTTGAACCGCTAATACCTGGTGTATCTATGATGTCCATAAGGGGTAGCAGATGTAGCTCCAGATCTAAAGGAGACTTCTTTTCTTCTGGAATTGCAGCTTAAAGCCAGGTGTGATAGGTAAAGCTTTTATAGGAGTCAAACCCAAATTAATCAAGTTGCTTGTGCCAGGATCTTAAAGACTTGTCAGCTGGAAAAAATCTATAAAAAATTTGGTTTAAAACATCCAAGGTTTGGAAAGCATGTTTTTTAATGACATTGAAGAAGTTGAAACAATTAAATAGAGGAGCAAGGGCTATGACTATTTCCAAAGACTTTGATTTTTAATAAGGAACAACATATCAAACATTTTTATGCTGAACTCAAGTTCACAGTAGAAAGTTAACAGACATTTCTGACAGTGAAAATCATTAGGCTGGTACAATTTAAATAAAGGTATAATAAATTGTCTTACCTATTAAAAATTTGATAAATTCAGAATAGCCTGTTCAAAAATATACTGTGCCTAAAATAGAAATTATGAACTGGAAAAGAACTGAATTTTTGTTATGTACAATGCTAAATTAAATTATACCAGCAAGTCTTAAGTAGAGCTGCAGCTGAAATAATTGTGCTTGGCTGTTATTAAAATTTAAAATAATCCTACTACCCTTTGTATGGTTGCTGTAGCTGCATCAGCAGCAACAAATAATCTAAAATCACTATGGTGAATGTTGATAAGCATTTCCTTAGGCTGTAAAACATATGAATTTGTGAATTAATATGTCTGATAGTAAGCCTCTTTTCCATTCTGCCTACTTATCCATGACAGTGCCAACTTCAGGCCAAGGTCACTTTGAGTAAATTTTGTACATATGTATGAGAATGGATTTAACCATCTTTTCTCCTGCAGACTAAAGCTTTAAAATTCCAGGTCTTCATATGCTTAAGCACAAGGACCCTGTTGTCAGTAATAGGAGTAGTTTTCAGAGGGCTCACAAAGTTACCCAGGGAAAGATCCAGTCTGAGGCTGTGCTGACACCATGGAAAAGTTTGTAGGTGAGTCAGGGGCTTGAGAGTCTCTCATTGCTTGTGGAGGGTGGGACTGCATCCCACACCATTTGAGATGCCCTGTCACAACCTCCAGGAATGCCGCCCCTGAGAGGTACAAATGCTCTAAAAGTTCCACAAGGTATCTGCTAGCCTTGGCTGTGTCCCATCTGCTGAGTATTTACAAAAAAAGCATGGAAATCTTAAGTGCTGTTTGTTTGTTCTTAAGGAGCTGAATTTCACTCTTACGTAAGTATAAAAATCTCATACATTCAAATTAATGACAAGTGAAAAGGAATTAAACTGAAATATGAATTTTTAAACTTCTTGTTGTCATCTAAGTTTAGTGCTTTAGCCATTTTTATCCTCCTTGTGAGGCAGAGGATGATTGTTACTCTCAATTTACAGGAATAAAACAAACATGAGGAAAACAATTCCTCAGTGGGAAGTCTCTAGTAAAACAGAAAATCCAGTCTTAGCCTTCCATTCTCTGGCAGTGAAGAAATATTGCATATTTCATCTTTGCATAATAGTAAGTGTATTACAAATTTAGTCTAAAATGAATGTTTTTGTGGAAAAAAATGATACTAAATTTACAAAGCCAAAAATGCCTTTGACCGTCATATGGAAAATGTATGACAGAGAAACAGGTCCATTGAGTCCCAGATCTTTCACACCTTTCAGTTCTTCTAGCTATCTGCCAGGTTTGATTGCAGTATTCTATATTAAAAATTTGATACTCAATTCATGAAAAAAAAAGAAAAAAGAGAAGCAATATTAAGGATATTTTCACATAAATTTAAAGCCACACAAGCGCTGATCTATTCTAATATAGGCAGTGCCTCTTCAGACATAAATTTTCTCCTACTGTTATGTCACAAATCTTCATTTATAGTTTAGAAAGAGTGCAAGAATAAGGGATAAGATATGAATATACAAAAAGGTTAATTTTCTTCTCTCTGTCTCCTTTTCTTTGGCCATACTACAAAGATTTTGATAATGCACTTCCTCAGCACAGTTTTTTTGATAATACTGGAGAACCTCTGCTGCATTAGAGCTGTGAGATACCCTGTCCTGGATAGTGAGAAACGATAATTTTTCAGAATTCTAAAGTCCAGAGCAAGTAAGTACTAAAAACATACATGAGTTAATTTATTAAAAAAAAAAAAAAAAAAAAGTCCAGCTGAAATAGTGTACAATACAATGGAATCTTTTAATAAATTGCCGCAAAAATGACAAAATACACAAAAAATCCAAACCTTCTTGTAAGACACTAAAAAAAAGTTTCTTTGTTATTCTTTATACTCATATATTTAAAGCATACAGCAGCTATGGAAATATTTTGTGCTTAATTCTAGTCTGTTTTCATTCATTCTTCCACCCTGGATTGATGTCCTATGGTTTATAGCCTGGAGAAATGAAAGATTAAGGTACTGATCGTGGATGTTCAATTGGATTAATTTATCTTTAAAGTCAGGTGCTTTTTTTCATGGCTTTCTGGACAAAATGTGCAAACTCTGAGTTGCCCCACAGTGATGTGGTTGCTGTTCAGTCCCTTGGGCAGATGAGGTCCAGCCTACACCAACCAAGACTGACACTGTGAGCAGGAGGTTGTTGTGTCTGCAGAGCTGGACAAGAGTTTGGGAGTAGGGAACAAAAGATTTGCTCTAAATTGTAGCCACAGCACAAAGCAGTGTCCGGGCAACCTGTTCAACCTGAGCTGGGGCTTCAGATCAGCTTCTGATGGTACAGATGTCATCAGGAACACCATGGGGATGCAGGAGGATTTGGCTTGTGAGGATTCTCTGGTGTATTTAATTTTTTGAGGGCCATAATATTTGCTGATTTCATTCTCCCCGTAATGCACTATGGAACACCATTCACCTGCCACGGCCTGTGGTACAATTGACCAAATATTTGTGACAGCCTTCTGCTTCCAATAGCCACTTGCTTATCTGTAGAAGATAGCCATAATCACAGTAGAATAACGTTGCCTAGGTGGAACAGAAGAAGATTGCCTTCTTTTAAAACATATATTTTATAGCCTCAGGAAATTGCTATAAACTATTGCACCTTGGAAAAAGAATAGGCATTTCTATTTAAAGCTGGCTTTGCAAACAGCCCCTTGACTTGCTGTGTAGCTTTTGCAATCACATGGATAGGACTGGATGGAACTTATTATTTTTAGTAGAATCAGAGAAGACCTGCAAAGCTGTCAAACTAGGTGGGCTTTCCTTATAGCTTGCTGATCTCAAGGCGTGTGTGGATATCTCGTAGCTTACACAGCTGTAACGTTCTTTCACACACTCTGGCTGGACTATCACATATGTTGCCACAAAATGTTAAGACATCAAGACTCAAATGTTCTTTTGTTCCCTTTTTCCTCTCTGTATGTTTTACTCAGTAGCTTTGTTTATTTTCTTAAAATATTTCCTTTTTGTTTGCATTTCTTGGCAGAGGCCTCCTTGTGTTTTTATAACTGTAATCTTCTTTTGGTCCCTCTGCCAGCTATATTACCCAAGATTAGCCACAAGTGTGCTTCAAGGGCTTCAGTTCCTCATGGTGTTAACAGGAAATCAAAAATAGCTTTTCATTTGCCTCAGTCTAATTTATTCAGTCCAGGTATAATGCTAAAATACAGAAATATTTTATAGTATTGCTTCCCTTTTTTAATCTATTTTCTCTCAATAAATAGAAAAGGTCATTTTAAGTTGAAGAAGGTCTGCAGAAAGCAGATAGCTGTCTCTGGTATGAAATAATTTATATGGATTTCTTTATATGGCAGGGAAATGGCTATTGTAGAGCTGATCATATTCCCTCAAATGCCATTTCTGAATCAGAACTGCCTTAACAGCTACTGGTGTTTCATTTTGAATGTAGTGGTAGAGGCCTGGTTTTGGAGCAAGTAACAAGAATGCTGTTCCTGTTCCAGCTAGGATTGTCCTGTGAGACAGCCATCAGCTTCCAGGTGCTCCTAGAAATGTTACAACATGGCTTTTGTAGGGAAAGATTATGTATTCATTTATTAATCAGGTCAAAAGAACCAGACAAAAGTACTTTATGTTCAACATTTGCATATAGTTAGTGCTGCTCATGGTGAGGGAGCAGAAGTTGTCTCTTTTTATGGAAATCAGAATTCCTAAATGGTTAATCTGAAGGCATTTTGCAAAAAGCTACATTTCTAAGCTTTTGTGATTTTAAAAATTTTGTTTTACTAGCAGACTAAGAGTTGTTGGCTTGTCAGAAGCCTCCTTCAAAGAGCTAAATACCAGCACCTCCTGAACTAACAATAAGACATGTTTTACTAGTAGTGATGAAACATCTTCTATAAACACTCCCTACCTTACTGGCCATCCTTTCCCAGTATTGATTCACCACTGAAATATTTGTGTCACTTGAGTTCAAGTACATGAAACCAAACCTTTCAGTGCTCGGAGTTGTATGAGTGCCACTAAAAGCAGCATGCACTTCAGCAGTTAGTGAATTAAATAAGCAAAAGCATGCTAATGGTCTCTGGGAGACCAGCACCGCTGACCTTAGAGAGAGAATGATAATAAAATGAAGAATACAAACAAGAGATGGAACCATGGGCCTTTTATGGGTCATATCAATAGAGCATGCAGGGATTCAGAGCTACATGTTGTCATTGTCAGACCATCAAAAGAAATGTATTTTCTGTTGCTTTAGGCTTGTGCTATCAGATACTACTCTGTATAAATTCCCTGAAATATTTGCAGGATTTGATCCATATTGTATTTCTTCTCAATTCAGCAGCTGATAAGAATTGTAAAAAACTTGAACTAATCTCTTAAAGCCAGGAAACATTCCACAGTTGTGGGAAGTTTTGCTTTTACTTCACAGGAGCCACAATTTGACCAATAAAACATGGAATGCAAATAAATTATATCGAATTAGTTTTATTGACAGGATATCTTAGATTTGACTGGAATTTGACTCTTCTTTTACTTGGAATTATTTAATATAGTGTTTCATTATAAGGACTAAAATGACCAGTGAACAATATGTGTTGTCTCTAGAGAACAGATATTTGAAACTGAAAAATATTACATTCAGGTTACAAGCCACCAATATTTAATTATGATTTTCCTTTATAATTTCCCTTACATTTAGCTGCAGAAACATAATCAGAGAATGTATGAAAGAATAATTAAGATGGGAATTTTATTTTCCTCATAATGTGCCTACATAAACTGAGGGGCTTCCACATAAATTCTGTTTCAGCTTTTACCTCTTATGTATTATACTATGTGTACTGCATCTCATAGTGGAGAATAGGAATGTAAACAGCATTTTAGATCACTAAAATGGAGTGAGTCCAACTATGCCCTTTTGGAAGTTTTTTGTTGGTTTGAATAATGTTTTCTCCTGTGCTGTGAATATATTGCAGAAGTATGTGTAAAATTATTACCCACTTACTCAGGCTTTATAAATCAAAGAAATACTCAGGCCAAAGCTGAGAAACAGAAACAGATTACCTCTTTCAAAATATGAAAGTATCCTGGGATGTTTTGTCTTGACATGGGCAGATGTTGGCAGTCAAGCTATTTGACCCTGGCACCATTTCACTGTGTACTTTTTTTCAATCACATGAGAGGAGGAAAGAATCCTTGATGTTGATGAATTCTGGATTTAGTATTTTAAAAATAAATTTATTTAGGGTAGCATAAAGAAAAAAAAAAAGTAACAGTGAACAGGAGACGTTACTTAGTAGGAAACACTAGGAAAAATAAAAAAGAGGGAAGTGAGGAACTTTGTCTCCTCCCTCCCACTCCATGAAACATTAAAATCACATGTCCCAACTCTGTGAACATTTATCCAGAAAGATAATTTTACTGAGAAGAAAATTGTCCTATGAATGATGGTAATGTAGTCTGTTTGGACCACAGTTCATGTATCACTCAGTAGAATGGAATTATGACAGCAGTGAGGTAGTATCATGATATTTCCATGTTCATAATGCATGTAAAATGAACATCCAAAGTGGTTTTAGATTTTTTTTTTCCATTTCTTACTCAGTAATGTAAATTTACCATGTTTATCTAATGGATAAGTGTAAGGAAGAACGGTAAGATCAGGAGTAAGCTTATAATATGTTGGTGTCTTGAGTTATTCAGCCATGAGTTGGCTACATGAGAAACAAAGCCTTGGTTCTTTGAAAAGTCACCTGTACATGCTAGCTGAGATAGTCTAGGAGAAAAAAGAAGGAAAACAAAAAGGCAGTATTTCAGAGCTGTTGGTAATTAAATATAGAAAACTCACACCTTTACAGACAGTAACATTTCCATTTTCAATTTTAATTTGAATATAAAATACAAATATACTTATATGAATAAGCATAGTATATATTACAACAAACATATTAATGCTCACATTTTAATTATTAATTAGAATATTGACAGTATAAATTTTAAAATTTGTTTTGAA
Organism: Pardalotus punctatus; assembly: GCA_013400915.1. NCBI lineage: Eukaryota > Metazoa > Chordata > Aves > Passeriformes > Pardalotidae > Pardalotus > Pardalotus punctatus. The sequence continues at coordinate 1,078,854 of VZTX01051095.1, read as the reverse complement.
TATGTGTCTGAAATTTAATTTAAATATATAATTTATTTAAAATATATATTGTAAATTAATCAAATTTTAAAGAAGGCAATAAATTTTGTTTTGTGAAACTGGAAAAATTAGCTGTGACTACTGCTAACCATTTTCAGTCTTTATTCCAAACTATCTTTGCTCACACTCCTGTCAGTTTATCTCCTCAGTCATCTTCTTTTACTCAGATACTTAGTTCAATCTCTTCCTATTCCACTTTCTTAATTTTCTAGCCTGCAATCTACATTCTTACTGGAGAACTCACCTTCAAAATGCTATGGACCAAAAATACATACTTGGTTTTTCTTCTTGGACATAAATAAAATCAAGGAATACGAAAGTCCTGTAAGTATCTTTTCCTTACTGTTGTAACCACTGGCATGAGACATTCCCTTCCACGTGTATGTTAAGAAAGTGTTGCTCAGAACTTACTGGAGGTATCTCAAAATGGGTCTCCCCATATATCTTCTTGTATGTTTTATACCTGGTGCTGATTTAATTACTGATATATTGCAGCATCCTGCTGCCACAAAGGGAATGGTCCCAGCGTTATTTAATGCTAAACCCAAAAATGCTGCAGTTTAGATGGAAAATTCACTCCCACTTACAGCAATTTGTATCTTGCACAGCCTGGAGAGCAGGCACTTTGAGTGACACTCTGACCAGTGACACATTCCTTTACTTACACTTGATTTATGACTCAGTCACATCATAGCACAAACCTCCTTGTATGCTCTTTACAACACCTCCTCTATCTAGCTCAGTGTTTTCAGCAGACATTAACCATATCTACATTCCCCTTTTGCACCTGCAATTAATAGGCTAAAGAAATCCCTGTAATGAAAGCACTGGTGTGGCTGAGAGACACACCAGGCAGGTGTGCCCACAAAATACACAAAAAATTTTACTTGTGTTTACCTTGGTTGCCCACTAGCACCAGTTACACAATGTTTTGGCTACTTGAGTTTTGAGAAGGAATGTAAAAGCTCTAGGAAACTAGGGAAATTAAGGTCTCTGCAAGAGTAAATCCAAGTATATGTTGCTAATTGCTCTCTCTTTAAAAGCCACGATTCAAGAATCACTCCTACACAGCAAAGATACAATAACACACTTTTCTGAATAGAGTAACAGTAAGAAGAGCTGCTAGAGGAGCTGACTTTAACTACTGTTCTTTAAAAGTGATTCTGTTCAACAATGTACGAGGTCGACAAGTCAATGCAAGACCACCCTGCTTGGGGATTTGCTCTCAACACAGACTTGTGTCGAATCCCTCAGCTGAGAAATGTCAACCAGCACCTTTCATATTTATGGTGACTCATAAACAGGAAACTCAGCCCTGTCCACGACACTGGAGCTTTTTCATATCTTAGATCCCTTTACGAAGGAAAAAGAAAAGGGTAAAAAAAAAGAAAAAGACAAAAAAACCCTCTCAAAACAAAACAAAGAACTTAGCAGGACATTTAAAGCAGCTGCCTTCTATTTTACGTGCCAAAATAAATATTGCCAAATTAGTAAGGCATATTGAACAAATTACAAGCTAAATGCAAATTTATCGACTGAAATTTAATGGTAGAGTAGCCAAGGATCTTGCAGTGGTATAGTTCATCTTTGTAAGTAGGTGTTTTGGTTGGCCAGTTGCTGTAGAGTGACGTGGGAACAGTAATATAAAAGAGAGCATTTCTGTTACACCCAAGATGAACAGTTTGTTTTAGAAAGTTCAAGTAAACATTTTCTAACATACATTTGCTAGTTTCAGAGTGTCTTTTGCTACCAAGAGGGAGATAAAAACTGGTTTTAAAAGTCTTTTATGAAAATAAAACATTTCAGAAATGGTAATGTCAAGCATGATAAATTATCCAACAAATTTTTTGGTGGAGTTTCTTATTTCAAAATAATGAGAAAGTCTTGTTTCTCTTCCCTTGAATTCTTGTAGGACACACATGGCTTTTTTGTCTCTGATGTGATGTAACCTTATATAATTACAAAAAGTATAACAAGACCTGATATATACATAAATACAATATAAACCCCCAATTTTCAGGGGGATATAACCAATCTAATGCAGTACACCCAGTGCCTGGGTACTTCATACACATGGTTTACATGAGAGCTCCTGAACTATTATTGTTAGCATAGTGTTCACTTTTCCATAAGTAAATTTTGATGTTACAGGTAAAAAAATATTTTTCATTGGGACAGCCAAAGCTCAGGATTTTGATTCAGGTCTGTTCAACCCAGACTTTCTGGAGTTTTGACATTACTAGTTTGTTGGCTTGACACAAAACATTCCTATTTAAATTAAATGTTTATGGTCTCCTTTTGATAAAATTGATTATTCATTGCAGGAAACATGCTGTTGCCTAAAAGTCTGATCCACATGTTAAAAACAAAGATTTTTTTTAAGCAAAGAAACTTTAATGGATCAATAATGCACTGGGAGTGATACAGTTGATGTGGAACTGGTTTGGAATACCCGTCATACCTCTTTGTTCGATAAACCAAACTGAAGATTTGAGTTTCAGACATATCAATTTATTTTTTAAAAAAATGAAGCAGAACATCAGAACATAATAGTGATCAGTTAGTGACTCACAGCTAGTTGGAGCCTCTCCCTTGGACAACAATTTCAATATTTTAAATTTTAACACTAAATTCAGGGTGAAATAATGCAAAATTTTAGAATGCTTCTTGGAACCAAATCTTATTTTTGTCCTGTTGCATTTTTCCCATTATAGCTAAGAGTTCCCAGCTAATAATCACACCTTTGCTGTTTAAGCAAGCTATACTGAAATAATTTTCATCATAAAACTAAAACCAGACTAGCAAGGTCTCTCCCCAGCCTTTTGCCTTTCCACCAAAAAAAAAAAACCAAGAGAAAATATCCTGTTGTAGCCCATACAGTTTCAATGGTCTTTTTAAAAATAAGATAGTCAATATCTACATTTTCATCCTGTAAGGGCAGCTGCCATTGGCCTCATCTGAAAGGCATCACCTCATTGTGGAGCTCAGCCACGCAGGGCTGGGGTGTGGGAGCAGAATGTTTGCGATCAAGCGGCACCTGCTTCTGATAGATGAGGGTTTTTGGCTTCAGGTTTGCTCTCTTATGCTCAAACATATATTTTGGTTGAGCATCTACAGATTTGCAGAGGAAAACAACCTTCCGGCAGACTCCGAGGAGAGATTGCTGCTTTGATTATCAGCAAGAATATTTGGCAAAACATGTGCAACACAATTAAGAAAAAAAAAGTTGTGAAGTTTACTGCTTGAGTCAGCCCAGTTCAAAACAAACAAACTTAGTCCAACAAAATGTTATTGGTTTCCTTGGCTATAGAGCCCTTCTGGAATAGAAAAAACCCACAAAAATCCCAGGGTGATTTTAAATTCTGTTGCATTTCGGGCTTAGATTTTCCTCACAGAACACTGCAAACATGATTTTTCGCATTAATTTAAGATCAGAGTGGATATTTCACAGAAAGCTGGCTTTCTGTGCTCTGGAGAGGCCTGCACATTTCCTGATTTGTCATGATGGTTTGGTTGGGGTGAAAACCAGAATATTTCCATATGCTGAAAACTAGGTGAGTCTTGAAAAAGCTGAGACATAGAAAAGAGAGAAAGTAAGGGCTGCTCCAGGAGTTTTCTCATAAATTAAAATGAGACAAAACCCTCAAAAATGAGAGGCTGGACCAAGAGGGTGACTTTGCATCACCACAACTTTACATTGCACAGTGACTTTTAGGATATAATCTTTAGTCCATAGTAAAGGATATAATGAGGATATAATCTTTAACTCACTGCCTTTCTCCCCGTCTCAGGAGGCAAGTCTTGCAAGACAAAATACCAAATTATTTTTCTTTCTCAGATTTATACATGTTTATCTGTTTTAGAATTCATCTGAGGTAAAATAGATCCAGCTTTCTTTCAAATAATGCAAAACATATGGGAATGCAGTTGTGTAAGTCACAAGTTGACAAGAACCAAAGCCCTTCAATGATTGTCTCAGACCCACATGATATGCTCAAATCTGACAGACCTGTTATGTGAGCAAATACTTGTATTTCGCCAGCCAGCTTTGTAGCAGCTTCTCAACACGGACAGAGTTATTCCACTCGCTCTTCATGCTGATTTGTGTTACAGCTCTTTGGAGGACACAAATGGCTGAGTCTCATCCTGTGTCATAACACCTTTGCTGTGACACAAGCTCTCCACTTGTGTCTGAAAATCTAATGTGTGTACAGGACCTAGATCAAACTCACTCGCACACATGAACAAGCCCTCAAACCTTTCTAATATCAGTGTTCTCTAATGTTGAATTCATTGATATATGTTGCATTGCAAATTGTCATTACAGAGGCAACCATTGCTTGGATAAAAATGGGGAAGAAGACATTTCATTTTTTTTAGTTTTTTGTTCATATGTGAATTATAATTAAGAAAATGTAGAAATTAGAAAGTTTAGAAAATTCCTTCACTCCATTATTTTCAGCTGCTTTCTGCTTTATAGAAGGCAAAACATTTTTTGTAAGTGGTTACCAGTGTGGGGCACCCTTCATATTCACAACTGAATTTGGCTACTGGGGATGCTGATGGTGTTTATTTCACCATGGCTTACATATGTCTCTGCTGTAGTTTGACCCCAGCTGCTCAGCCCCACACAGCCACTCACTCACTCCCCAGTGGTGGAAGAAGGGAGAGAATCGAAAGGGTAAGAGTGAGAAAACTTGTGGGTTGAGATAAAGACAGTTTAATCAGGAAAGCAAAAGCTACACACAGAAGCAGAGAGAAAAAAAGAATTCATTCAATGCTGGGCAGGCAGGTGTTCAGCCTTCCCCAGGAAAGCAGGGCTTCATCATGCCTAAGAGGGATTTGGGAAGACGAGCACCATCACTTGGAACATCCCCCCATTCCTTCTCCTTTCCCCAGCTCTATAGGCTGACCGTGATGCCATATGGTCTGGGACATCCGTTTTGTCAACTGGGGTCATCTGTCCTGGATGTGGCCCCTCCCAAGCTCCTTGTGCACCCCTCTCTGGTGGGATGAGGTGAGTAGCAGAAAGGCCCTTAACTGTGTGAGGCCTGCTCGGCAATAACGAAACATCTCTGTGTCATCAGCACTGTTTCCAAAACACAGCCTCATACCAGCTACTCTGAAGAAAATTAACTCTGCCCCAAAGCAAACTCCAGCACAACCTCACAGAAAGATCCAGCAGGCCATTCTGATGTGAGGGTACGTCTGTGCCACTTCACTGCTGCTCTGGGCCGTGCATCTCTACATCTCTCTAGCACAGCTGCACACACAGGAGTCAGGTAGCAAGAGCTGTATTTAGGCAACACAGAGGGTACCACCCGTGGTGTTCAGATACTTGAAGAGTTGAAAGTTTTTTTCTGTCGGTGACCATCAGTGCCTGTGCTAGAGCACATCCAGATTCTAGAGAGCAGCTCAGAGAAGCTGGGTACATCCTGTCCTCCAAAAGCTGCAGGATGCTGTATCCAGGACAACAATGTTTGCTTTTCACAAGCAGCTCAGCATCATCAGAACTTCAGTCCATCCTGAGTTTATAGCATGGAGCAGATCAATGTGACCTGTGTGCTGCAGGGAGGGCAGCTCCCAGGCAGGAAGCACCATGGGTGTGACAAAGCTGGAGCTGGAAGCAGTTAGAAACATCACATTATACAAGTAGCTCAAACTATGCAACAGCATAAGATCTACACGTGCCACAGGCAGAGCAGAGCCAATTGCATTTTGTCAGTCTCAGACTGCTGTATTGTCCCCTTCACTTTTTGACATTGATCTAGTGGAACCAGTGCATATTAAGACACATTTTCATACCCTTCCTTTTTTTTTTTAAATAAAAGTATTTCAAAGATCCCTTCCCATCAGTAATATCATATGGTTCTATTTTACTTAATTGTTGCGCTACATAAAAAGACTGGAGATAAAAGTTATTTTCTGCAGTCACAGCTGTATTGCCAGCTGCATTACTGGCAAAAGTAGTTATTGGAACATGATTTTTTCTTTTTATATTCTTGATGTATAGCTTAGATTTATATTGTCTACATTCATTTGTGTAAACTGCAATAATCTAATACCAGCTATCTATATCAGCATCATTTAATGAAAATATATTTGTGTACTAAACTTCTCAAAGCCATACAGAAAAATATTCCTCAATGTACATAAATATAGATTTGGGAAGAAAATAAAGGATAATCAGAGGCAAAATGTGGCCACTTGATCTTTTGAAAGAAAAGAAAAAAACATAGAACTGTACCTATTCCTCCATCCCCCATATTATCATGAGCCAATTTTTAACAAAGTGTAATTGTGTTAGGTACAATCTGAAGAATACACAGTATTCTTTAAAATGCTTAAGGATTAGTCTCTTCAGCTAGAGGGACAATCTATCTATTGTCTCCAAAGCCTGCAGTCTTGTTTTATCTTAAAGGAAGTTTATTCCTAGATAGAGATCTTCATAACGTAGAGTTGAGAATAGAGACATTGACAGTTAGTGGATATAGTTTATTGCTTCTTTATAAAAACACTATTTAGTAGCAGGAGTGAATATTTGAGTCAGCAGAGACATGCATTTGCTCCTCTCAGCTAATCTGTCAGGTTTTGCTTATTTATAGATCTTAGGAGCTTCTTCTAACATTTGGCCATAGCCAATACTTTGATTGTTAATTCTCCACATGCTTTTTGGAAAGGACACAGTTTAAACTTTAACTTTTATAGTTACACAGGACATTTAAAATGCTTGCACAGCGTGGTTTGTATGCTGAAATTTGCACAGATCAGAAAGATAACTGGCACCAAGAAATTCAAGACACATTCACAAACCTGTTCTTGTGCCAATACACCCCTGAAGTTTTCAGAAGTCCCTTTTTCGTACTTCATTGGCAGACTCAGTGCTTTCTCTGACTCTAAAAGTCTCTCTCAGAGTATCACCAAAACAGTTACAATTTCTAATTAGACATTGAAACTGTTGTCATTATTTTGTTCTTTTATAGGAAACATTATTTACTCCTCTGTTTTCAGAAGAATTATAGTGATTGTTCGTTATTTTTATTTAATTGGCTTGCCAAATGGAGGTTACCGTAAATAAATAAATATAATTACTGAAGTGTTTTTTTCTTTCCTGCATGACACTCTTTCTTTCATGGCCACTGGACAGAATATCTTGAAATTCTTGGGAAAAAAAGGTACTAGTTCTGTTGTCTAAGTTAATTGGTGACATTTTGAAGACATTTATCTGTCTGGAAATAAATTAATTTCAAAAAATCAATTATGTTATTCCTTATTCCTGCTTATTTTTTTTAATCAATGTTGACTAATTAAATTTGTTAAATAAGAATAGTTGGGGAACTTTATGGTTTCAAATCAACATAACGCTTTTAGCACCTGACTTCTCAGAGTCTCAGGACAACCTGAAGAATCCCAGCACTTCACATGCAGTATTCTCTAATACAACATTCTGCTCTGAAGACCCCCAGCTCCAGCTGCAGTTGGAACTGAGCACCATTACTGTCCAATCACTTTAATACTGTCAGTTGACAGTTTCCTACTAGCAAAGACAAAACTTGTGGGAGGAGAAGTAAGAAGAAAGCAGGTGTCTCTGTGCCTCTGCCTCTAAATAGAAGCTTCTTACCAACCCTGAGCTCCCACCACTTTCCCCTTCCCATCCTAAACCCCCAGGGAGCTTTCCTGCTCCAAAGCAGCACATCTACCATGGACTCTCCTAGCTCCCCATCAAACATATCTGCATTGCTCCCAGCCCACTCCCTTGTCCTTTCTGCCTAGGTCGCTGTCAGCTGACACTTGTTGCCATCCTCATCCACCCTCCTCCTTTCTTCTCCGCATGCTCTGAAAGCCAAATCCCCAAAGTGCTTCATACTCCAATGGGCAACCAATGGCTATTTCTGCTAGCCACAAGCCCTTGTCAACATTTGCTGACAGCTTTGGAAGAGTGTACCTAGACATGGAATGGATGTAAATAAAGCTAAGATGGGCCCCATGGGGACAGGATCTGCCTGGGGTAGACAAAACCCATTAGCAATTACCTGTTAGTATTAGAGAAATACTTCTGAACAGCAGATAAGAAGTAGCCCTTCTTCCTGCAGGCATATTTGAAGTGATTTTTTTTTTTATTTTTTGCAGTTTCCCATATTTTTTTAGAAGTGACACTTCCAGTAAACTGCTGAAAACGTGTGTCTGTCTTCAATAAAGAAGGGACTTAATTAGCACATCTTCCTCTCTGTTGAATAAGAAAAAAAGGCAGAGGCAGGAGGAAGAGATTTATTTTGGTGCCATATGAATCATAACTAGCCTAGCATGCAAAGCCTGAAATAATGTTAAAGCTTGAAAGAAATTATGTATAAATGGAAAAGTCATCCCCCATGTTTAACAGCAAACAGTAGATACAATACACCATGTTCTGGTGCAGAAGAGCAGCTTTCCAGTGGAATTATTCCAGATTTACACTGCAGTGGCTGAAATGAGTAACTGTCCTGCAGAGCGTATGTAACTGGAGAAGTAACATGATATTCTTTTTCTTTGGATCATCTTGTTCAAGCTCTGCTTCCTGTGTTTCAAGCTCTGCTTGAACTGCTACCCACGGCTGGCAGTCAGTAAGATTGCGTTAAGTCCTGTATAAACATATCATGAAACAGAGTCCCATACCTGAAAAGCTTGAAACATAGGAAGAGGTGAGGCTGTTATCAGAAGTATGAAAAGAATACTTTTGAATTTTAGGCCAATCATTATGGTGTTGTTTCAGGGTTTTGTGGAAGAGAAGTTGTTTTAAGAGGATCCTGATATACCCTGATATGTGTGGATTCTTCTTCCACACAGAAGTAGCAAGAATAACGCCTCAAGTTATTTTTGGTAAAATTGGACTGGCAGATGGTGTAGGTGGGGATCATTCGGGACAGAAAAAGCACTGTTTGGGGGGTTGAATCACTATTGTCAGTTCTGCTCCCACATCAGCTGATGTTGGAACATGGGCCACAGTGGGTGGGTAACCAAACTGATTACAGGCTTCCAACACCCTCAGCTGATTGTCAGAAAGGTGGAAGTGGCAGGTGACATTTTGTTGTCAGGGAAAAATGAAGAACTGAAGGAGAAGCAGTACCTGAAAGACAATAAGTTGAAGTTTTAAAAGGGGAATTTTTTTGTCTGAAATAACCAACAAAATGATGTTTGGAACACTCTTCTGAAAGTTGTTTAAGTAAAGTAGGATAGATTTATATCAAATCTACAGAGGGGGAAGGAATGGAAACTAGAAGGTCCTAGTTTGTATTGACATCTAACTTGTTTTGATTCTGCCTGTTATATATTGGTTATGGGGAAAAAACTACCCTTACAGAACAGAATGAAATGCAAGTTAGAGTTATCTGAAATATCTGTAAATGAATTCATGACAGAAAAAGAATAATTGTAAGCTGAGAAGCAGAACAAATTAGTACATTTAAAGTGTGCTACCAGAAGCTGCAAGCTTCGAAATATTCAATATGGACAAATTCTCTAACCAGAAAAAATTCCAGCTCAGCTATGACTGCTGTTTCACAGTAAGTAGATAGTGCCAAGCTATTTTCTGTAGAAACTAAAAATAAGACTAGGCATGTTTTGTGGGGATTTCTGCTTTAGACATATCAAATTTAAGCTCACACTGAGCTCTTTTTGGGTACTCTGAAAAATGTCCTAAAATTTGAGTTCATGCAGATGGAAACAGAGCAAGGGAAGGATGTGTGGGTTACTAATAAAAGTAAAAAGGCTGCAACTGTGTCTCACTTTATTTAAACAACCATATCTTCATTGCCATGTGCTCCAAGGACACTGTGATGTTCTCAGAAGACAGGTTAATCCTCTGCCTTGGTGCAAGTTGAGCAGTAGCACTCATGGTTTTCTTTGTAGCTTGTGGTAAAGCCAGTTTAACTGAGAAGAAATCTGAGTCCAATGTTCAGTAATGGAGGGAAAAATATGGATGTTTGTTTAAAAAACCTCAAACACCTATTCCCTCCTTACAAATATCCTTCTGCATATACTGTCAGACTTTATGCCATTTCACTTCATGAGTGACACTGTATCCCTGCCCTAGGAATGTTATCCTTCACAGCTGTCCCTGTGCAGCATTCCAGTGCCAAATAGAACCAACAGAATTAAAGTTATTGTTGTTTAATCTAAAACTTTCAGGAATTACCACCAGCTATATGTTATCCCCATTTATGTCATTCAGTGATTGCCAGTATTTTAGATTACCATTCAGTGACTTTATCAGAGTTGCCCATGTTAGAAATTTGATATAATTTTTATTTTTATTAAAAAACCCTTGAAGAAAGCACAGCATTGACTTGTAGGCATGTCAGTGCAATGCCCCCCATTCAAAGTGGGTCCTTATTTTCTGGTCTGGAGTAAATGTTGAAAAATGCTATACAATAACATCTGTTCTTACACAATAGTTCTCTATTTGCTTCCAAGGAGCTTCCAACCCAGCCTTGCGTAATATTTTTTCTTCACATAAAACAATGAGAGCGTATGCTGGCCTGTAAAAGTCTGTATGGCCTCAAGTAATAAATACCTCTCAAAGACACCCAGCACAAAACCTCATTGTTAGAGCAATTTTGACAGAGAAGTTTCACTGTGGCTCAGTCAAACAAGGAGTAGCTCTCTTGATGTTGAAAGATTTAAATTGTCTCAGAAAGATTTTAAAAGAATTCACGTATCAGGAAAGTGAGTCAAGATAGACTCGGGCAGTTTATGAAGTTTGAGATTACAAGTGCAGTGCTGGGTGCTCAGTGAAAACATGGAGCAGGGGCTGGGGTTGCATCCCCACTCTTGCTAAAAAAAATCTTCCAGTCCTAAGGAGAGTGATCTTTGCTCAATTTGCACAGACTAGTTTTGGAGCTTGTGTGCCAATGTGATCATCCTCTCTTTCCTTGCAAATAGCACATGACACAGAGTTTGTTGCCAGAGCAGTTGCAACTGGTTTTTTAACCATTAAAAATGTGATAAATAGTGGTATGTAAGTGAAAAGGAAAAAAAAAAAAGGCATTTTAATTTCTTACAGAGTTTTCAGTTATCAATAACCATTCAAAGAGTAAAACCTCATCTGACTTTCCAGGAACTCATACAGGCTTGATTAGTTTTTAGTGTGTAGAGACTTGTGACCACTGTCAGCACACATCACTGTGTCCAAAAGTGCCTGTTGCTGCTATATTCTCTGTAAAGAATTTGTTACTATTGTTAGTTGCTTAACATCTGAAATTAGATGCCTTCTGGACAATACATAGAAATAATGAGAGCCAGACAGATTCCATCTGGCCAAATATAGATGTTTACATCTTAACTGGTCCTTATAAGCTCTCACTGTATTCAGTGGAAAGAAAAAGGGCACTTCCAGGCTTTGACTTATCTTAGGTTAAATTAGATACCTAGAACTAGCCAGCTGAATAGCCATTCTCATAGCTCCTGCTTCTTCCCACAGATTTCACCCACAGATTTCAAAGGGTGTTTAGTGAACCATCCACTCTGTAGACACCAAAGTAGAACATTCAAGGCAGGAAGTCCTACCCCTCTTACCACAAAAATAATGCCTAAAGCAGTTGCTATGGTCCTATCTGAGATCTGTCCATAACTGTTAAATAAACTACAATCAAAAATATAAAAGGAGGAAGAAAAGGGGTGACACATATTTATGTACTTAACTGGTTTATGTTTGGCAGTGTATGAAAACTAACATGTTTAAATAAAGGCCATTATATCCTCAGGTAAGAAAAGTCAATCATGAAGCTACATTTTGTTGTAGGATTGCTATTGATGCAACCCTGCTGATATCTGAAAGGGTGAAAAGCCAAAACAATCAGTACAGAAGAAGCCTTGACAGCATCAGATACGCTTTATAATACATCTGCCCTCCCACTATCTGTTAATGATTGTTGGTCCAGCATACTTTGTATGGGAGAAGGAGTTATCTGTGGTTCTTCCTTCCTCCAGGTGTGAATACTGGCCTGATTTTAATGAGGAACAGAAAGAAAGGATGAAGTTTTTAGTCTATTTTTTTTTTTTTTTTAATGCATGACCCCAAAAGAATACTATGTAACATGACTCAACTCCAAAGTGAGTAATTCCAGTGGTTCAACAAGAGCATCCTAGTCCAACTTTCAGGGGATGGTGTCTTAGCCAAATGAATGGTAATGCTCCAAAGCAATATCCAAAGCAATACAGACTTTCACTAAACGTTTGGAAGAGTTAGACCATAAGGAAATTTTTGTTATGATTATTTACCTTTGGAAATGTCAATGCACTCCTTACCCAGCTGTAGGAACACACTAGCTGAAGTCTGAAGCATGTTGCTGCAATTCTTTGTTTTTTTATCTTTTGCCTGTAGTATATGTTGCTGAGCAACAGCACATACAGAAAAAATAAATTTACTGTTCTGATTTGCTCTGCATTTTCAGCCTCAGCTTTGTGAATGAAAAATGCACTATCACCCTGATTATGTAGTTTGAAGTGTGCTACAAATGCTCTATCAACATAAAATAAACCCTTCTGTGAAAACTGAGCTTGATATCTGAAGTAAAAGGGACATCAACAATTGATGATCCCCATGACGGAGGGGCTTTTTCTAATGAAATAGAACTGTAGCAGAATGATAAAACGGTATAAAAAATAATTTGATATTTAAAAATAGCCATGATCTTTAGTGAAACATCATAAAAAGAAGGTTGATGAGATAGAAAAAGGATGAAAAAAGTGACAGAAGGCCAGGGAGTTTAAGATGTGGCAGAAAGTTGACATGGTGTTTGTTCTGCAGATATGTAATTCTCTTGTGTTTCCTATCACAAATCATAGAACGGGTTGAAAGAGACTTTAAAATTCACGTGGTTCCAGCCCACTGCCATGGGCAGGGGCACTGTCCACCAGACCAGGTTACTCAGAACCTCATCCAGGCTGGCCTTGAACACTTCCAGGGATGGGGCATCCACAACTACTCTGGGCAATCTGTTCCAGGGCCTCACCACTCTCTCAGGAAGGAATTGTTCCCAAAAATGTAAACTAAATCTCTCCTTTTTTCATTTAAAACCATTCCCCCTTGTCCAATCACTACTTGTACATGCAAAATGTCACTCTCCTTTTTTTATAAGCCCTCTTTAAGTACTAAAAAGCCTCAATAATTAGTGAGTCTAAGAAGCTCCTTTACAAAGCCTATGACTGACTTGCTTTAGAAGTCATAGTGTGTCCAGAGCCAGTATATAAAGGGATGATAAGGATGGAAGTCTGGAGACCTTGTGCATGTTACTGAGATATCCAAATAGTGGTGGGAGATGTGGCAGCAAAAGGAAGCCCCACAGTCTGTGGTGTGTGTGCTTTGGGCACAATCTCTTTTCTTGCTCACAAACCCTGGCTGTGGGCCTGCTAATTATTTTTCTCCTGTTAATTGCAACTTTTCCCCTCTGAAACCATATTCCTTAAAAATGAAGAAAAGGCCAAAGATTTGGTACCATTGAGGTCAGAAGGAGAGATGAGCAATCTGACCTGAAATTAAGTTGGTTTTAAGAAAGATAGAATCCAAAGACTGAGTTAAGCTCAACAGTTTGATGATCATTCAACTATGAAATCTGCAAGATGTTGCAGCACCTGAGTTTATTTTGTGAGGTTCAGCTACATACTCCAGAGATGGGAAAGTATCATGAGATATATTCAAGTCACTGAACAAAACATAACTCTAACTAAGGAATTGACCAACTGACCCTTTTAACCTTTGCAGGTCATTGTTTCCTTGAGGAAAAGCTCTGGAAGTTAGTGTAGGATGGGTGGAGGAGCATCAAGATTTGCTGAAAAATAGAAATAAAACTGAATTTGACAAAGAGCAATTTGATGGGACTTTTCTTATTTAGGGAAAAAAAAAAAAGAAAAAGTGCGGGCCGTTATTTCCAATGTATTCTTTTGTTCAGCAAAAGATTGATTTCATATGATTTAAAGGAAGAGGCTGTCTTCTTAGAGAGGTCCAGAAGCATTAGTGGAAATGCTCACCAAGAAGGGAGGCTCTGTGACAATACAGGACACCCTGGAGTTCTTTTTGTACTGGAGAATCTCCACAATAGAGAATTGAAAAATGTTAATGGAGTGATCTTATGGGAATCATAGTGATTACCTACCCAAAATTGCCTCATAAAAGTTCTTAAGCATTTTAATATGCATTATTTTGGAGGGTCAGAAAACCTGGAAGCTGTAGGAGGGTAGGAGGGTGCAAAGAGGTCCCAAAAATATAAAAAAAAAAAAAAAGGCAGGAAAAAAAAAGCAACAATCTTGGCTCATGTCAACTCATATTTCCACAGCAGCAACATATAGACAACAGGGCAAGGGATGAAAAAAATGTCACAAACATACAGGATGAAATAAATTCCTTTTATTATTTCAGTGAAACTATTCTTGATTCCTGCAGCAGAACAACAGACAAGATGAGCTGGTCTCATTTTTTATTTCCAAGAAGTGTAAGGAGATGAAGCATAAAAGACAAAGAACTCAAACGTTGTTTAAGAAAAGGACTAGAAAATTTGTTAAGTCTTCCAATTCCCTTTCCATTCCTGCTTTGAAGCTGGGAAAAGGATAGTCTCAATGGAAAAGTCATATTCCATAGGATGAGGCAACATATTTCCAACACTGTGTTGTGAAAAACTTGAGCTTACAATCGTTGAGAAAATAAATGTTTCATTAGTAATAGGAAGCCAGAAATTACCACAGCCCCTGCCCACACTGCAATCTGAAGCTGAATTCAATGCTTTCAGCCTTTGGTCCTACCATGGGCCACCCTATCCAAGCTGCTCCCTGTTTGCTCATGGCTCTTGTCAAGCGCCGTGCAGGTCATGTTTCATGGGCACCCCTGGAGATCTGACCCACGCAAGAAAGATTGATCACAAGTTGGATGTAACACTTTCATCTAACATCACCTAAAGCATTCAAAACTGTTTTAAGCTAAAGATTCTATCTAGCTGAAAGATTCAGAAGCAGATGGATGGCCTGATTACAAACTTCCTACTTAGACTTTTCTCCTGGGATTTGGTTCAGGCTCATTTCTCATTTTCATATAAGCTTGACAGTCAGTTTTTTATTTTTATGAAAATGGACTAATATAGCCAAGAAAAAATAATGAAGACATTGCTCACTGTAAATTAAATTTAGAATGCAAAATTGTCTGTTGCATTTAAAAAAAAATATTCTTTTCAAAGATAGACTTTGTAGACACAAATTTCAAACCACATTATATTGCTGGAAACATTTTTTTCAATGGAAGTGATGACACAACTTTAAAAGGCAACATCCTGAATAAAACATTGTAATGAATAGTCAAAAATAGCTGCTAAGGGAGGAAAAGAACTTGGTTTTCATATTACAACATGTAGCTTTTTGTCCCCTAATCTCAGCCTTATCCAATCTTGAAAGATTTATAATTTGCTAATTCTATATCGCAAAAGAACATTTTTCTACGCAGCAAGGTCAGTCAAATCCACTCCAGGCAGTGATCAGTGGCAAAACATGTCACTGAACCCTGCCTAATTTTACTGCTGTCAGGACATTTCAGTGACAGACCACAACACTATGAATGTCAGAATGGTCAGCTGGTTTTACCTTCTGGTCACTGAAGACATAATTAAGTTAAAAACCCTGGGCTATATGTTTCTTTGGCATATCTCTGTTTAACATGGAGTCTGCTCTCATCGGCCTGATAAACAAATGTAAATGCTGCTAAGTATAGAAATACATGTTATGTATATGCACGCATATGTAGTTGGAGATTTCCAATCTCTGGAATATTACCTCCTCAAAATATTAACAAAAAGGTTTCCTCTGTACCTGGAAAGAGATACACAGCTTTTATCCAACTCTACTCAAGTTGAATTTTTCCCACTGACTTTCATGGGAATAAATCACAGTCCTAGGATGAGTGGTTCCTTCATCCTCCAAAGTGGGCCAAATCATCCCCAGATTATAATTCACCATGTGCTGTACTTTGGATTCACTGCTGCTTTCAAATTTCAGGTTTGGCTGAGCTGTGCAGTGGAAGGAGAACAGCAAATCATGGGTTCTTCAGAGCCTTTTGTCTTCCCAGCTTGGCCACTGGCACAATTTAGAACATCTTAAGGTCCTAAAATATAACAATTATGAGCAGAAAGAATCAATCTTCAAGGGCAACTCTGGCAGGTGGAAATCACTGAAATGGGTTAGTAGTTATCCAAACCCCTTCCTTGGCCATTTAGCTGTCTTTGATGGGCCTGTAACAGCTCTAGACACCCCCAAGCATCTCTTCAGCTGGCATTTAGAAACACTAGAAAATTACAAGGGGACTGGAACTGAGCTGAGTTGTCTGCCTTCTGCCATGGTGCTTGGTTTTTAGTCATGTAATATCTCTGCTCAAGACTAATAATATTTTGAAGGTCTGGTTATCATTGGTGTTCCAAAAGAACAACTAGAGCAAGAAACAGCATCCTTCAAGTACTCAAAAAAATTTCTTTTTCTTTTGGTGTTTCAGCACAGGTTAGCAGTTGTCTTTTCCTGGCCAAGCTGGCTAAGGTATACTGAAATCACGGAGCTATAAAAATTACATAAGCTGAAAGCTGGATCTGATTTTTATTTCTTGTTTGCTCTAGAGTAACTGCATAACCTGTACATGATAATATATTAAAAGAACAAAATCTTTTTCAGATCCACAAAGGTAGTAAACTTCCATGACACCTTTGAATTCCTGGAACAATATCGCACCTCTTTCAGACCCTCATATACCTGATATTACTTGAAAGACTGTGTCCAAACATCTGCATACAGTTAAGCTCCAAAGAACAAATTTCAAGGTAAGATTAAACGTACTGCACATTTATAAATATTACCTGTCACCAAATTATCCTAATCTTTCCAGGGCTGGAAGACAGTCTAGGTTTACTATAAGGTGAGTATTTGAGATATAAACAGCTGCTGGTATCTATAACTTGAAATCTTCAAGCAAGGAAGCAAGGTACACAAAATTCTTTGTACTATGCTTTAGCAGACATGTGATGCAGTGTCCTTGCAACTAGCATCTTGTGCAAAAAAAAAACCAAAAAAACAAGATACATTATTTGACATTTGGAAGAAACCATGCCTGGTTTACTTTTTTTGGTCAGTATCCCCTCACCCCCCACCTTTTTTTTTTATTTTTCAGGTTTCACCCTACATTTGAACCCATCACCCACTCTATTCATCATAACCAGCTACCTCATACTGCTTGTTGTTCCTGGCATTTCTTTAGCATCAATGGGAATTTGACCTCTCTGTATTTCTCACTATTAAGAGTGTTTTACCAAAGATAGTAAATAATGAATGACATGATGAATATATTCAAGCAATGCTGTTTTTATTACTTTTTTGTCTTTGCCTTGGTGTTTTATAACCGTTAGAAAATTGTTGTGAAGTATAGGACATTAACTATGGTGATGCAATGTCATTTTGATGAATTATTGTATTAATTTTCAGTGTCTTATGCTTTGCCATTAAAATCTCACAAAAATTTTAATATTGTAAATTAGTGTCTCACACTTCTGTGCACCATTTGAAATGTGGTTTAATATTCGAAAATATATTTCTTTTTTCGTTGTGCCAGCTCTCAGTGTACCACAAGAAAATTTGGTAGGCCTAGTTTCTGTGCATCAAGTGATCAGCTTGTCAGATTATGAGGAAAATACCAAAAATGTACTGCTTGTTAGTTTTACCAGTGTTCCAAAGTGCCAGGACTAATTAAAGTTGATATCAGACTGTGCAGAATGTATTATATGCAAAGAATGACATTAAAGTGCTATGTGTTAGCTAAAAATAACATTTATTACGTGCTACATTTCTGTGTGATGCTAGAAACTGCAATGGAACAATTAATGAGATAAATTATTTAAAATAACACTCTGAGGGCCACACTATTAAGCAATATTTGTCACAATGGTTTTTCTTAAAAAAAAAAAAGACAATTTCCTCTCTGAAATCTCATCCAAAAAACTTGAAACTGCAACTTTTCAAAACTTAAATACAGCTCTGATTTTTGGTATTTTTTTAATATTAGAGGTACCAGAGCTGTTGTCATAATTCTTCCTCTATAAGTAATGGCAAAAGTCATGACGATGAGCTTAATCTCTCTTGTAGAGTCCAAGGAGTGCTCTGCTGGGAAATGTGTTAATTAGGGATTAATAAAAAAAATATGTGCAGGGTTTTTCATCTACTCCAGGTCCAGAAGTCACAAGTGTGGCCCAGCCAAAGGGTTTGTCCTTATTTCAGGTGGAAATGTATGTGAAGAAGAATACACTTGAAAAGCAAAACTTGGAAAATCGTGTCATTTTTGCCTCTTCAGAAGAAACTCAGATTCAGGATATGGGTGTTGTCACACTTTCAACTTAGGCAACCTCTGTGTCATGCAGAAATATGACAAATCCTAGGTATCAAGCTGTGTGTGTGCAGTTTACTTACAATGGAAATTCACGATGGGAAAATATTTTTATGATGCATTTATACAATGTGCAGTGGATGTGTGGAAAACAGCAGTTTTGTAGTGCTGATTAAAATGTGAACACTTCAGAATTAAAATGAGGGTTTTGGTTTGGTTTTCTTGAGAAACAGCTCTGGTGCCTGCATGCTTTTTCCCTCTGTAATTTAAAACACAATTCAGAACATAATTATAAGGAAAGACAATATATCCTGCTCTAACACCAGTCAGTGAGAAGGTTGGTATCTATCAGTTTGACACCAAGACCTCTCTTCAGGGTGTGGAGAGGAATGGCATCTCTCTTTCTGATCCAGCACACCTCTCCTAAGCACATCTGAGGATGGGCTGATTTACTCCCTCAAAGACACCTCTCTCTGTTAGCAGTGCTTGCAGGCTACACAGTGACCTTCAGCTGACACCTCACTACCAATCATCTCCTCCACTGGCAAATTTAGTGCTCACACCCATTCCTAAAGTGCTGGTTTACTGTTATTGACAGTCTAAAATCCAAATTAGAGCTGTAGCACTGTGCAGTATATTTCAGCAAATCAAAGCAATCTGCAGATTTTGCCTGGACTGTGTTTTGGAAATCTCTATCAAGTTGGGGTTTTGCTTGTTTATTTTTTGTTGTTGTTGCTGTTGGGTGTTTTTGTTTGTTTTGTTTTGTTTGTTTGTTTTTGTTTTGGTTTCTCTCTCTTTCTCCTGAGTGGCAGAGAGGAAACAAACAAAGATCCCTTATATTGAAATTTTTAATTTCTCCTTGGAAAATATGTAAAAAGTCAGTAGTGCAGTTGATACTGAAGTAATTACACTTGGCTTCATTATTATTTAAAGTCCTCAAAAGGCTAATTTTTGGTTTTTTTAAGATTAAAAAAGAAAAACTTAATGGCTTTTGGAGTATTTTTCTTCTTTTTCACTACCAATCAGCTATTCAATATCTAGTGGAGATAAATTCCTACCAGAAAAATTGTTTCCAAAATCCATGTTAATTACTACACACCTACAAACATGCATACAAATTTTATCCTTCCATTTTCAGTGAAGAAATCTATTCTCCTGTAAAAAGCTGACTGTATGTTATAGTAACTGAACAAAAAACTGCTTGCCTAGAAATACAAATAGTCTCCTTGCTGGATGTTCTTGATTTTTATAAAATAGTCATGATTCTGTTCAAACTCCACTTGGTCTTAGTTATCATGAGCATGACACAGAAATTTTCTGGGGTTATGGTGAATCTGACTTGAATTGTACGACAAAATTTTCTTCTGAAAAACCAGTGTCCTGTAGTGTTTAAAAATCAATAACTTACATGTCACACTAGATGTAAAGTCTCATAAACACTGCTGTGTCTTTTGAATTGTATTATATGTTTAAAAGAAGAATAAAACCCAAAGACAAAAACTGAATAAACTGAACCTGAAAAATAGTTGTGTGGCCATTACAAGAGACTGTATTTTGTTCAAGAATAACCCCCCCCATTTTGATTTCACAAAATTCATGCATCTTAAGTAAAAGTATATTTGCTTTTCCCAGACATAATAAAGTTATTTTTTGCAATATTTATTATTAGATTTCTATAGACTCTAGTCTTCTTTTCTGAACCAGAACCATATTAAGCTCAAAATGTTAATAGGTTTTAGAAAAGTGTCTTTCAAAAAAGAAAAAAAATCCCACGTACAAAGTTCTCTCAGTTTTAAATTGTTGTGTCTGCTATAATTCTGATGTACTGTCTATTGGTCACTTACACAAACTACATTTTAAACTAATTTTCTCCTGTTTCCTTTCTTTCATTCACGTTGACCTGGAATGAATAAATTTCTAACTTCTTCCGTCTAACCCCAGTAATCTGGGTTGTCTTTAACAAGATCTAAAGAATAAAATACACATAATGGAAAATTGTCATTGCCTTTAGTGTTGACAAAATGAGTGGAACGAATGCTACTTCTTAATGTTACATCTCAGTCCTTCATGGAACTAAATGCTCTTAACTCCCCTTCAGTTTAAGAGTTATGGCAGATTAAAGTAGGAGGAGTTTTACCTTAGTGGATAATAAGCAGGTGGATGTTGTGAGCAGAGATTTCCCCTTCCTCTCCTGAGTGAGCCCTCAGTTACACATCTGCTTCCCTTCCTTTAATCTCCAACCCACTTTAAGGGTAACTGAGGATTTTAATCACAAAGCTGAAAATGTTTATGTCTTGAAATCTTAGCTTTAGCTCCTGAGTTGCCAGTCATTGGGGACTGAAGTTTATGGCTGTTATTTTATTGACCTTAGGAGAAAATTGTGGGATTGTAATGACAAGACCAGCTTAGTGGGAGGTTTCTAAAATGATGCCTATTGCAGCTGAAAGCCAATGATGATTACCATAATCTGGATACCACTACCTCTGCAGCTGATGCATGATTTCACAGAGGTTTTAATCTGGTGTGTTTACCATTTTCAGTTTGAAACTTTCTGTGGAGAAAGTTCGCTTTAAATAACTTTTTAACATGTGGACAACTCTCAGATTTTTAAAAATACTTTTGAAACTATTACACTTAAATATTTCAAAACAGAAAATATCAGCTTTTTCAGTTTCACAAGCCTTTTGTTTCATAATTTCAGCTACTATTAAGTCATAATTAAAATAAACTGTTTAGAGATTATCAGAACAATAAAATCTTTCTACAGATTGGGTGGGACATTCTGAATATTGTTTTCAGTTGTGCTTTTTCACCCTAATTGTCCAAAGGAAAGTTTTCAATATCTCATTTTTTGCCTGAAGGATGGCAGTGTGGTTTCCTGAGTAGTTGTATCCCTTTTCAAACTGGTTTCTCAAAGGTGGTTAGATTTTAAGATTCAGAATTGGTTTTGGTTATTTAGCTTGGAAGATTTCTAGAAGGAAACAATTTTTGCCTGTTGCTTTGTCTGTCATCAGTTTCTTTTGAGAGGCCCATTCTTGGACAAAAGGCTAATTGTTTCTATAAAACCATATCTTAGTTACTCCTTGGCATCTAGGCTTCTTCCTGGATATTAAGAACATAGTGTGATTTTGAGTTAAATGCCACTGGCTATCCTTAACTTGAAGTCCCCAAGTCAGGATGAAGGGACAGAGTAAAGAAACCACTCTGCTCAGGCAGGCAGTGGTTTGCTCTGGATCCTCTAAGGCTTCCTCAGTACGAGACACAAGAGTGGTTGTTCATTCCTTGTTCTTGGATAAGACTTTCCCCTTTTCTGTGTATGGGGAAATTACTCTGGCTGAAAATAATTTTACTCAAAGATTTGGTAGAATTTCTGTATTCTTCTAGATAATGAAGCTGATATTTATCTGTGTTTTGCCACCTTTCCTTCCTTGCCAAGATGCACTGCCACAATCCAGTGCTGTCAGCAATGTGCACCCCAACTGCCCTGGTCTTAGCAACTTCATCACAGAGTGAATGAAAAACAAAAAACAGCCTCAGCTTACATCAGGGGAGGTTTGCAATGATCAAGCACTGAAGAGGTTGCCCAGAGAAGTGATTGAGTCACCATCCATGGAGGTATTTAGAAGATGTGTATGTGTGTTACTTAGGGACATAGTTTAGTGAGGCACTTGGCAGTGTTTACAGGTGAGCCTCCAGGTCCTTTTGAACCTAAACGATTCTATGTTTCTATGTGGTTGGGCAGTTGAACTAGGTGATGATTTTACGTCCCTTCCAACTGAAATGAGTCTATTATTCTATTCTATTCTATTCTATTCTATTCTATTCTATTCTATTCTCTTCTGTTCTGTTCTGTTCCATTTGAATTGGTTCAATTCTTAGCCAGTATCCTTAAAACTTCCAATGTTCAATGCAACACTGGTTTTTCTTTTCTTCTGCTCCTGTTTTCTGACATGTAAATTCAATCTCTCCTGGCAGATGAAGACCTTGGTCTGAGTTTATACAAGTTTTCTCACCTCTTGTCTGGAATTTAGTAATGTGATATACCCGGACCCTCAGCCATCTGTTCTAGGATTCTGCAATTAAATGCAGTAGCATAATCCAGCAACACAAGCTTTATAACTATCCCAGAATGCCCTCTCCCTCCACTGGCTTCCTCTGAGAAGGAAAAAAAGTGAGTTGACGATCTTTCCCCTTTCCCGTATGTTGATGGATGGCCCAGGTCCAGGATATCTAAGGGCAAGAAAGACCATGGTCCAGAGATCCAAATTAGTGAGCCCATGCAAGTGAAGAGTAGGACTTGGTGGGCTCACCAGTTTGCATCTGGAAGCAGTATAGCTGCCTGTACTTGGCATCACGCCCAAGCTAATATACCCTGCCCTTTGTGTGTGAACGTGACTATTTTCTTTCTAGGCCTGCTTTGGCAGATTATCCAGAACCACCCTTCTGGTTCTGGGGTTATCACAGGAGGAGGAAATCTATCTGCAGCTGGCAGTGTGGACAGGCTTTCAAAGAATCTCTCTGGCACCCGGGTGGAAACCTGGGATGCAAAATCGCCCCCCCAGGCACAGCAAGGCTTTCTACCCAGAAGGTAACACTTGTCTGGGCAGAGGAGAAAACATTCCTTTCAAGCAGTTGGTCCAAGTTTCTGGAACTAATTCTCACAGGAAAAAAAATGTTAAACCCCCCCCAGCAACTTGTGTTGTCCTGCCTATCACATTCTGTTCATCCAACCCACTTTTCCACTAGATACATACTGCACATTTATCACTGAGATCTCCCACTCCACCTCCCCGAAACTGTTACCCAAATGAATGATATGCATGGAGTATCTCCTCACCTGGCAGATAGATAGAATTCATATGACAGCTGTTAGTTACATGACATCAATGCTCTTTATAAAGGCATTGGGATATGAAGAGGTTTAAGATTCTCCCTAGGACTGAGTGGTATAGAAAGTCTCTATATTTTAGTGTGGTGCTTCACACAAATTGGATTTGCTAAGCCTGTTTCCTGCCAGATCAGCCTGGATACACTAAACTCTCAGAAAAAAGTATGTTAGTCCATGCTCTGAGTTATTGGATAGAAATTACACGTCCTTGTGCCTTATACTGTGCTGAGCAGGCCATGTTAAACAACCAACAATTAATAACTGCAGACAAATGCTGGTTTTCTGTTAGAAAGCATCTTTTTCACAGTTTCAAAACTGCTGATGCATTTCACAGGAGACTACTGATGACACTGGAGTAGCATTCTGGTGTTAAAAATACTTGAGGCTGCCCCTACTATTTCTTGCTCATTATCAGTCATCTTAGCCAGTTCAAGTTTCCCTTGAGGAATATAGAAATGGGAGCTTTTCCTGAGGTGAGGTCTTCAGAGCTATTCCTGTTGATCACATTTTTGGCAGACAGAGAACAGCTGGGTGAAAGTTCAAGGAGAAGGAAAAGTTTTATTTCAAATTTGGATCCCGAATAAGTTGAGTCAGTAGAGAACAAAACTGAATTTAAAAGCAAAAACTAAAGAGGTTCCTTTGACTTCACATGCACTGTGGGCTTTGAATAACTTAAATGCAGAACTATATCCCAGCCAGGTGTATTTGAAAGATTTGTGAACTTCGTACAATGTTTGATGAAACTGGACTGAATTTCATCTCTATAATGAAACATGGAAGTAGGTCAGTTCCATGTGTTTTGGAGATCTTCTCATAAATAATTTGCATTGCTCTAATAGTGACAAATTTAGAAAACTGCTTTACCAGATATACATAGAAAAACGTCAGATGTAATATGAGGACCAGATAGCCTGAGCACAGAGCTGACTGTTATGTGTTTCTAATCTGAACTGAACCAGAGTTGCACAAAGCTGTGCCCAAGCTGAGCACTGAGAAAAGAGAGAAACACTGAGGTTGCTTCTGCAGCAAAGAAATCCAGCTTCAAATTGAAAGGAAGGATGGAAAGAAAGAGAGAGAGAGAGAGAGAGAGAGAGAGAGAGAAAGAAAGAAAGGAAGAAAGAAAGAAAGAAAGAAAGAAAGAAAGAAAGAAAGAAAGAAAGAAAGAAACAAGAGTAATATGTGGTTCTGAGTAATTATTTTTGCAGAATTTTAACAAGCAGAGTCATAAGGGGTCATAGTGTAAGCTGTTTTAAGTTTAAATGGCTGAGTCTCAAATGGCTCACAACAGCTGACTATCTGGGCCATGACTTTGATATTTTAATTAACAGCATTTTGTGTTGCAACCAGGTTTACCCAAAGAGAGCTGGTGATTCAAACAAACACAGTAAGAGGTTTCATACTTCACAGACCTCAGAGTTCATAGTTAGTGTTGGTATGTCATGCTTATTATGTTTGATAGGTTTTAATGTGTAATATGGGAAAAAGCCAAATCTCCTATTTATTTATTTATAGGGATATATGTAAAAAATATTCCCAGAGGAAATTTTTTATTAATGTCTTTTGAATTTTCACTGCAAATAGAAAACCAAAAAAATCCTCACTGAAACAAAACAAAATTAAACAAAAAAACCCTTTTGAGCGAAGAGTGAGCATTTATATCCAGAAAATCCTGCATGCTTTGGTGACCTAAACAATACTATTTGTATGACTCTCACTTTCCTGACCAGACAATATCACATGTGACAAACTGCTTTATTTTGATGAGCTGACATAATAAATTATGGAAATATCTAGGTGTAATTAAAAAAGACGATGACAGTTCTCTGAAGTGGTAGTTTTGTATGTCTATAAATATTAGTATCTGTAAGCATAGGCATTTCCAATATAAATAAAATTTAATTTCAGGTGCTTTGGTTGCAGTTCATTCCAGCAAATTTAAGTACTTACTATGGTACAAATGGAATCATTCCCATCCCCTTCTATAATCAGTGGAGAGACTGGACATCTCCAGGGGTCAGTTCCAGGAATACATGGACTTTGAAGTGCTATTCTGCTGTCACTGAAGTATAATATTAGATGAGGTAAGTCAGTAAGTCATGATCTTTCAGTATGGTTACAAATTCAAAATAGCTGTATAAAAGCTTTCCCCCATTAACTCAATATTTAGGTTTTCAGTACTAAAAATTTTAAAGCTAGCCATGGACATTTATTTTACAGATGAAAAATTCACATATTTTTTGAAAGTCTGTCATTGGAATATTAGTAATCAGAATAAAAGATAAATATATTTAATACATTATTTACCCCAATGAATTTATCAAGAACTTCATCAACATTGCTGCCAGCTCAGAACAAGGATCTAGTCCAATTCAAGGTCAATGTAGGAACTATACAGAAATGCTGTGTATTCAAAATACAGGCTTTTGGGAAAATAGAAGCTTTGGGTAGAACAGGCTACTATGATAAAGCAGGAGTAAGTCGTGACTCATGACTGCCCTTTATGGGCAGCAAAAAAATGTTTCTGCCCTTTTTTGAAATCACTGTTCAATACATATTTCATCTTTGCTTTAGGTATTGTTCATTAGAGGTCTGATATTTTTGTGATTCACTTCACATTGAATCCAGAGCCCTGAGTCACAACTAAAATATTTGCAGAAAGAATGTGAATAGCCTGTAGGAGCATATTTTGAATAAATAGCAACCTTATGCAAAAAAAAGCCATATTCTTCTATTCTTATTTGCACTGGTGACTGTCCAGAAAAAAAGCCTTCTGAGAAGTTATACAGTTACTCCAGATTTACCCAAACACTACAGAGCAGAATTTTGCCCATTACCATAAATTAATGGGTAAAATATACTTACTTAGAGTGAAAACAGGCCAAGACCTACCTGAATAACTCATAAAAATTTTCTAGTAATGTTAAAAGTAATTCTGCCTGATTAAGGCAGGATTTGATTTTATGTCTATTCTCTCGAGGGTAGCTTCTCTGAGCTGGTCACCTTCTTGCTGCATTAACAATTTTAAAATTATAAGAAAAACCTTCTAATTTTATGGTAAATGCATTTATGTGGTAACAAAGTTGCTGATACATTAACATTTTGCAGAATATTAACTGCAAAGGAATTGTGCTCTGGTATTAAAAATAATTTGAAACTGTCCCTGATATTTGTTGCTCATTATCAGTATTCATTGCCAGTTCCTCAATCCCCAAAAAGATTTAAATCCTACCTTGGGAAAATGAGGTAGGAAATATGTGTAACAGCTGATGACATCATCTGTAAGTAATGACCATAAATCTTGGGTGAATTTGTACGTACAAATGTGCAGCTTGGAAGGTGCCAAATTTCACGCCTGCATACTTAGAGCCTGAAAATTCATCTCATGAACTTGGGAACATAATTTTCAGCCAGAATGTGCTCAACTGCCCTTTGATGAAGCCAGATCAGAAAAAAGTTAAATATCCACTAGAAAATACGTAATATTTTACGCAATAATAATTTCTACTTTATTTCAGATTATTTAGTTTTGTCAAATGCTTCATTTAAGACTTTGTCTAAGCAGCAGTTTAATATTTTGGAGATGTTTTAGAAATCAGCCTTATGATATAGCAGCAAGAATGTTCCTTGCATGTCAAGTGCAGTATGAGTGAGTGTTAACAAAGCACTAATGCCATTTGGATGGGATAAGTGCAGCTAGTGTGTCCAAACCTCTTAAAAGTACATTCTAAACTATTATATTGCCAATTAGGCAGCAAGGTGGAAAATTCTTGTCTTTCTGTTGGAATAGAAAGAGTCTAAGTTGTTTTTTTTCCTTATAACTTAAAAAAAAGTGAGAGAAAATTTGACCTTTACCTCAAAATGTTTGTATTTCTTATACAATTTTGTGTGCATTTAAAAAGTTGCTTCAAAATAACTTGAACATGGGGGCAAAACAATGTCACCTGGGAGAAAATTGGCAGAAAACCTGGTTCAAAAGAGGTTGGATGGTTCAAGGAATTGGTAATGTAATCCCTAGACTTTACCAATCTACTTTGTTCTGATCCTTGTCCAGCTTTGGTCATAGTCATTAAGCATTTCTACTGGAGACCAGCCAAGCAGAAAGGCTCAGGTCCACTTCTGAATTCCTCATGAAGCAAGGGTGCAGTTTGGATTTAGGGAGAAAGTGGAGGTTTCTCTCAGATTAATTCTGTCTGAAATTAAAGCTGCATATATGGAAAGAGACTCTGACATCAATGTCAGTGTTATTCCCAGTGGACAGGTGCTCATGTGCTATTCAACAAATTAACTCCAATTTGAATGGTTTTTGAATGCTCAGTTTTCACAAAGTGCTTCAAAGGGCATGCAGGTTCCTAAATTTCTGCTGACCCTTCAGTCCCTGAGATTCTTGTGGGCCAATGAGGCTGTAAAAAAGCTCTTGTGGACTTGTGACCTGTTCATATTATCTTCGCACTCTGCCATTGTGTCATCACCAAGATGTTTCCATGTTGACATGAGAAATTCCCCCTGTTTGAGATCTGACTTGGGCAGTAAAGCTCGACTCAGATTCTCTCTTACACCTAAGTTTTTCAATAGAGCTCAGATATGGGAACTAGTAACTAGGCTCTGGAAGCCCAGCCCTTGCTACACCAAAAGTAATTGAATTTTGGAAAAAAAAAAAGTATCTTTGGATAAAGTTATAGATTCAGTATCTTTGGATAAAGTTATAAATTCATAATCACAGCCCGAATGTGCTAGCCAAGGTCATTACAAACTTCTTCTTGCCTGTTCCCTCTTTCTGCCCTTGAAGGAAGAGTCAGCATTTGTAGTTGTTCTGGTCTCCAAGTTGCTAACCCAGTCCACCAAGCAGGACAACAAAACATCTGGCTTTTCTCTTAATGACTTTTCTGATCTGACACAACATCAAAGCACTTTTGCCATCGCTAAGGATCTGTTAGTGGACTGCCATTTTTGGACTATAATTTGGTTTTGGGTATTTATATTGATCTGAAGATACCAGCTCTGAATACTTTGTGATTATATGAAACATCTTAAAGAGCTTATTCTTTTACTGTATGTTCTCAAATAATAACTCAGAGTATACAGATGCATTTTGAATGAGAAATTTTTGGGTTGATGAAATAAAACCACTCTATAGAAATCTGAATTAAACTTAATTAATTAGTTCAATTAGAAAACTGATCAGTTCCTATTCCTACCTGCTTAAACTTATAAATCAAGTATTCCACTATCTATATCTGTAATATATGTATGTATATATTACATGAATATTTCATTTCAATGTTCAGTTTGATTTTCTGTAACAGATATTTTCACAGGTACAGTTTTGTCAACTACAGTCCTGTGCTGATGGATGACATGGAAAGTCTTGGTTTTGGTACAGAACTTTGAAAATCTGCACTGGGAACCCATACGAGAGAGCACATATAGTAGGAGAGAGCACATATAGTAGGAGAGAACATGAATAAATTAATTCTGACAATGGAAGTCAGGAACAAACCCAGAAGGCATAAACACATTTATTTTGAAACTTAAATGAATATTTTCAACAATTATAAATAAAATAATTAGCATCTTATACCACATCTTGTGCAACAAATAGTCAACATCCATGAATACTGGGTTATGGAAATTCATCCTAAAAACCATGCCACATTGTTTTAGTAATTCCATTACATTTTATGCCTTTGTGTTGGCCTTCCTCCCACTGTTAGTAATCTGGATCCAGGGAATAATCTCCAGGGAACCACGAGTTTGTTTAGAGGGAACTGTTTTTTCCTCACATGTGGACTCTGAATGTTAAAACTCCAAACAATCCCTCACAACACTTGTGAGTCTGAGCTAAAAAAGAACAGCAAAAGTTCTTCTCAAGGGAAGAAGGTATTTCAGCTGAATGAACAGCTTGAGGTAAAGCCAATCCGTTCTGCCCAGTTCCAGAAGAACATGATAATGAAAATGAAGAGTCAGAAATTTAAATAAATCACCTAATCAGAACTATCATTCACTGACTAACTTTCCCAAAGTGTGAAACACTATTTTTAGCTGTTTTCAGGAATATCTGATAGCTGCTGTGTTTCCTATTATCCTTGCTATTGACCTCATAGGCCATCCATAATATTTTCTTTAGGGATACCAGCGAGTCCTGCACAGTGAGGTACCTTCCCCATCTCTTGGTAGACATTATTAAATAAGGATAAACTCACAATCAATGGTTGTACAGCACAGGAAATGAGGCAGAAGTATTCAGGGAAAAATAAGTAATAATGTGGGGCCTTACAAGACTTTTCATCCAAATTTTTGGGAAATCCCACCAATGTACCTGGAGAAGAACTTCACAGAACTCATAGAGCTCAGCTTCTTTGGGTTATTTTTTCACAGATAGTTTTGCAATGACATTCTTTTTTAAAGTGTTGCCAAATGTACTATTAGTACTCTATTAGTTTTTTTAGAAGACAGTTCATGCACACCTGCTTAATTGCCCTTTATATCTGCTATTTCACATAGTTATTTCCACCAGAACATAAGCTACACTTTAATATCTTCCTTGTTAAAATATTTTTATTTCCACATATGATGGATTTAAGAGAAATTAGCACATTTATATTTCTGAAGTTCTCACAAAATTAAAATATTTTTGCCTGAAAAATTAAATTATAAGAAAAATACTGTTTTTTCTGCACTATAAGAATGCCTGTGCAAACATACATCTATGAGAGAAATTACTAACTTCTGTTTGTATAACTAAAACCTTGTTTTCATTGACTCACATTGTAGAAGCATTGAATTAGATATTTTCTCTATTAATACCATTTAATGACTCAAATTATAATATAAAAAGGCAATAATAAAAGAATATTTTAAATGATGCATTCAGATGTAATTTTATGCACTCACATTTAAGTATTTCTGCAGGTTTGTGCATTCGGAACATTATGCTGGAAAGAGTTTGCATAGATTTTCCACTGCTCACTTGCAGCCACCAGCAGCCTGAACACACAGAATCAAAGGATCATTTTAAGTTGGAAAAGACCATCTCGTATTTCAGAAGGCCTTGTTGCATTTGCCACTTATTCCGTTGAGAATACGTATGTGGTCCACCAAGGTAAAAGATGCTAAATTGCTACACATTAATACAATTTGAATGTAAAATATTCTAAATACACTTCCAGAGGGAAAAGAGAGCAGTTACCCTCTCTCTTTTAAATGGATTAATATGTCAAATAGAGCATTTTCCCCCTCACATTTCATTGGAAAGATCTACAGTACAGTGTGGCTTTAGCTGGCTGTTGGGTATTGCTGGCTTACGGCAGCATCGCAAACTCCCTGGCCTTGAGTTTGGTTTACGTCCTAGTGAGGTATGGATTTATTCAGCCAAGCCTTGACATCACCGGAGCTACAGCAGGACAGAGTTATTCATCCTCAATCTCCCTTGGAGGGATATCAGTCAACCTGACAATTTTGGACCATGTATCTGGGCTCAGACTCTGTGATGCTGAGCTCCCACAGTCTTGAGATGCCCAACCCCTCTGAGACTTGGACCTTTAGACTGTGATGGCACAAAATCAGCATCAGCAAATAATTAATTTGTTATAAAAATGTATGGGGAGGGATTTTCATAAATGTTGGTGTCAGGCAACCAACTTCTGTTGCTTGCTCTAGCACGGCATACATCTCACTGTGCCAGCTCACCCATATGACCTACTTATCAAAGACATGTTATCTGAGATTTTTGTCAAATGTCAATTTTAGCCACCTGAAAAAAAACCAGATAGCCACCGTTTTATACAAAGCAAATGATTTGGAAGAGATCTATTACTTGCAATGAAATTCTCAATGCCACACACGAGTGACTATCTACAGATACTGGCTTGAGTTGCGTAGAGAAAGGACTGATATGTAGATTCAAGCTTGTATTTTAATCACCATGTTTTCACAGCTGGGACCTACTCAGGCAAAGAAGGCAAGTCTTGAAGAAGTCTGACCACCCTGGGGGTTCAGGTTACTTGGAAAGAAGGTAGGACAACAAGATGCTGGGTTGCCAGTAAATCTGTCCATTTAGGGTACTCACAGATAAAACTAACTCTTGTAAAGGTATCATAAATGTATAGAAAAGGAGAGCAGCACACTCCCACACTACTGCCACTTAAGCATGTTCCAATAAAATAGGATGCTGACCTAGAACCTTTTCATTTTAACTCTGAAAGCTCCACGTTTTGTCTTATTTCCATAACAGACTGATTTACATTTAAGTCTTAAAAAATGCAGTTTCCCTAACAAGATTCAGATGACATATTACAAAATAAGGTTTAAAACCTCAAGCGAAAGTTGCCTGACCAAATGTAAAAGCTTTCTGTCTATATCTTCCCCAAGCTCCCCTCAGATTCAATGGAGCAAAATAGATGGTTTAGTACAATTCATCTTAGGCATTTTAGGCATTGACTTTAGGATAAACTGAGTTGCACTTTAGCAGGGTCTATTTCTCCCCACTGACTGTAAGGGGCCTAAAGCGATAAACTCAGATGTGCATGTCTAGACTGGAGATGTTTATAGTTCAGTGATTGAATCCCATTTGTTCAATCTACTACAGTTAGCAAAGTACAAAATTTATTTACCCCACATGTCATTGTTTTAGTGAGACTGGATAAAGCCAAACCCTGTATTATTTTTTGATCTATCTGCTTATGGACACTGTTGGAGACAAATGCTTGAAGAGATGGACCCCAGGTCTGATATTGTGCTCCTCTGGTACTAATCTCAACACTGCAAAAATAAAATGTAAAAGGAATGAAAAAAATAACTTAAACTTTGAAATATAACAAAGTGACCATCAAAAGAAAGGACTCTAGACTTAGAGCTAGAGAAAAGACAGGCTTACAAGATAAGGAAAAGCTAAACAATTTAGACTGAGCCTCTTGTGACCCAGTTCAAATATTTCTGGTGGGTTACACAAAGCTGATCTACTGTGTACTACATAAAGCACGAAGTTTAAAAGGTATGAGGAAAATGCAGTTAAAAGAGCTCATAAATGACCAAAGGTTTGCAAAACACACTAGAACCATAAAAAAGTAGGTTTTAGAAATGCAGTATTTCTAGTTATTATCTAGAGTTGCCTGCCATAACAAAAGGGATTATGTTCTCCTTAATGAGAGGGCATACCAAGTGTTTAAGAAATTTAATTTGAACTTGGAGTGAGTCCAGCACTTAGGTGAATGAATTTTTATATTGAAAGCTACAATGAAAGAGGAAACAATGAGAATAAGAATAATTTTATATGATATGCCAAATTGTTTATAGCACATTAAGTGATTATGTAAATGTCCTAGACAGCTCACATTGCCATAAGAAGACATAACTCATCCTTTTGTGTCTGAGGTAGGAAGGACGGGAAAACTCATGTTTAACCCAAGAATTGTGCAGACTTTTTATGTTGAAACATTGACTTCTCTTGTGTTCTTGGATCTATGTTGTGAAATTTTGTGTGACCGAGTAAACCACATTTTGTTCTGTACTGAGGCCTGGGAAATACGAAAGGACTGTTGTTTCTGAAAACAGAAAAATGTTGTAAATTTTTTTATTCAGTTCAGCAGAACAAACACATTTTTAAACCTCCCTGTAAAATGTTACTGCACAAATATTTTCACAAGTAACCCATATGCCAGGTAAATAATTATAAGTCTTTGCCCAGTTTTACATGGTTCACTCTTTCTTTTGAAGATAGGAGAACATATGAATCTGTATCTTACAATCCATTTAAGCGTTTTTGAGTGAAGAAAAAGTCTGTACCGCCATATGGAATAATTTCCATTTAGAAAAAAAATCAAAGGCTGAGCAGAGCCTGTGGTGTGTCCATTAGCACAAATCTCACTGGCAAAGATCTCCCCTGGAATTAAAATCCGATAACTCAACCTAGAGATCATCCATCCTTTTTAGGTATTGTAGTCCATCTCATTTCTGACTGCCACATTTGGAAAGCAATTTGAAACAAAACTTCTTCCACTACTACGATATTATTTTCTCTAATGAGCTGTCTCTGTTTTGTGCCAGTAACAGCTCTGCTTTGTGGTCAGCTAACATACTATTCATAGCTACTATATATCCCTCCTGGGATACATTTCTATATTCCCAGTCCTTCTACTGACAAAAGAGTTTTAGGTGGACAAGGAACACTAGATATGGCCTTGTTCCTAAAAGAACCCTGACAAACGGTCCATGCGTTGAATTTAGGCCTTATGGACAAATATATAATATAGATTGGGAAACTGGTAAATAAAAAGGAGATAAAAATCCTGTACAGAGCTTTTTTAAAAATAGTAAATATTTCTGCACAGTATGAATGTCCAAATGTTTTAAGTTATTTTATGGTGAGGGCAAAAATATTTCGTGTACCAGCTGAGTGAAGCAAAGAACAAAAAAAAAAAAAAAGGTAGAAATCTGAGTTTATTCAATGTAGACTTACATTTATTTACATAAAAATGCTTTAAAATGTTATATTTACAATTCTAAATTGTAATTAAAAGACCATATAAAAATCATATGCAAGTCACAGTATAATTTAGATACTCAAGGAATCAAAGTAGTAAAATGTCATGTTAACAATTTCCCATGTCTTTCCCAGTCTTTCATAACATGGTCTTAAGGTTCACCCAAGTCCTGCCAGGCAAAGAGCTTCTGCAGCATAAACCTAGAAAGCCATAAATTAAGCCTATTTTATACAAATGCATGCTTTTTAGCCCTATATCTGTTTATTGTTTTGACTGCTGTATTTAGAACAGGATAACCTTTGTGAAATTTTTTGCAACAAATAATATATTAAAGTGAATTTTTCAATGATATCTAGAGCCTCAAAATTGTCAAAGCCACTACTGGCTATACCATGAAAAGTCTGTATACAAATGACTGTACTTGCACTGAAAGGTAAACGACAAGCTTGAGTTTGGAGAAAATTTAACATTTATGTTTAATTTGCAGAGAGAATGGAATCACTTTTGACAGAAGTATGGGTTTGGTTTTCTACAAAACAGTCTTATTACTTGAAACTCAAGTGAACAAATCAATGAGTGCTGTGGGACAAAGATATTTTGGTATCCAAATACACATAAATTGAAATAAAGGAAAGAACTCTGTTCCTTCAGCTTCAGAAGCAAACCCCCAAGTAAAGGAGAGGTACCAGTGACTAAGTTGTAGCATGCAGTAAACAAGAGAAAGGCCTTATTTTTATTAAATTAAAAGCTATGGTTTTACTGGCAAGCATTGCAGGCTTCTAATCCTCTCTACAGGCGCAGTTCTTCAGATATTTCTCCAAGTTAGGCAGCATTAACTGTTCGCCTTTCCCCCATTTGGATCTGATAGTTGAGTGTTAATCTGTAACAAATTCCTATATTGTAGAAAGTTGACATGATTATTTCATAAATCATAGAGATAGAGCTAAAAAAGGCAACAAACCCCACAAATTATCTCTCAGAAATTCAGAAGTAGGTGACCCCTTTTCCCTGTGGACCAGCTGGGTGGCTGCCAGCACATGCTGTTAATTGTGGATCTGCTCTGTCCCCTGAGGTAAGAAGAGTGCTGTGGAAAAAGAAAAAAATGTTTTATGGAAAAAAAAGGTAACAAGCACAAAGAAGTGTTCACGGTCTGCACTTGACTGAAGATGGTATCAGTACTCAACTTTATGCTAATAATTCGTTAAAAGCAAGGAAGTTAATCCCCTTTCTGTGTCTGAATTAATCAACCGAAACAGGAAACAAAACTGGCAGGACACTGGGTGTTTGTTTGCCACTCCATGGGGCCTCCCTAAACCAACACCAAGAGAACAAGGCTAACAATTTTGCTGATTAAAACAGTAATAACTGTTCGTATTTTACATATTTAGCAACTGAAGCTACTAATGTGTGATCCAGCCTGCAGAACCAAATATGAAGTTAATTAAATATCTAACAAATGTTTGTGAAGCTGCAGAATGAAAAGCATTCAGTTTTTAATTTCCTTTATTATGTCCCTACCCTATGAATCTCCCCCAGGCCCATTTCCTTTTCTTGTTCAATTTGAACAGCAACTTTCCCAAGAAACTTAAGAGTTGGGTTTCCAAAGGAGCTTAAGAGATTTGATCACTCAATCAAAGCTTGATTCCAACGAGATGTAAGCAACTTGTTTAACACATTTCTTCTTACCTAATTCAGTCACTGATTAACGATATGAAGTAGCTGATAATACAAATAATACATATGAAATACATCTATTAAATTTTTTTTAAAAAAGGAGAAGAAAATATTTATCATCACACTGCTCACTTCAGGAAATCTTTTTCTCCCTCTCATACCACAAAAGCCGAAACAGATTGCAGTTTTTGCCCAAGCTTGGCCAGCCCTCCAACTGGAGACCAAATCAATATTTCTGTTGCACTTGTCCCAGGGACAGAGAACAGCCTGTTTTCATTAATGAAGCCACTATTGAGATACCCCTGGGTAATCAAACGGAGGTCTGGTTATAATTACAGGCGAGATGCTGGGATGATTACTTGAATCAGAGCAAGGGTAAGAGTCTCAATGAAATCATTGGCTGTGACAAGGATTAGGAGTACAGGTGCTTTTTGAGAGACTCTGGTGGGTTCATCCTAACTGGGTTAAAGCTGTCAGGGATGTGACAGCTCCAGCCTACACAAGCTCGTCACTCACTTCTGCTATGTAACTCCTAGTTTCTTTTAATATTAGAAGATGATGCTGTAGAAACATGAAGAATGACCCTTTAATGTGTTTATCAAGGTCGTTCTTAAAGACAGTGAAGTAGGAAAAAGATACAGCCTTGAGGTATCATGGCACCATTGGCATCTTCTAATCCACTCTCTTGTGCAATGCAGGAGTCCAAACAGCCACTACTTTATTTTCTTTTAATGTGTACTCTTAAACTCATCCTTGTCTCTCTGTGGGGGAGGAGCTATTTTTGCATGTATACTTTGTGGACATCTTATTTATTATAAAACTTTAAAGTAACAAGTACATGCATATTTTAAGTTTATTTTGCCATATTTGTAATTTAAAAAGACTTCTCTTGGTTTAGCACCACTTTTCTCAAACCACATGTCAGCTTTTTTTCAGAATAAAACCTGGCCAAAATAGTAGCATCAAATGAATACAAACTGAGCTGATATGAAAAGCAGTTTTTGATTTCAGACCTGAACTGTAGTGACTGTAGTGCCACCATAATATGGTCTAGTTTAATGATTAAATAAAGCATATTATGAGGAGTTCTTTTCTTTACTACAGTCATTTGACAGCCCAAATAATTTCATTTTGGATAAGTAAGTTAAAGGATATTTGAAAGCACTGAGTGCTGCTATCTGATTTAGTTTGCTGGGAAGTAGTGAGCTTGGTGAATATTTCTGGAAATCGCATCCTTCAACTCTACTTGAACTAGACTAAATTTTAAAGAGAGAGAGAAAAGTAAAATTGATAAATGGAAGGCTGAAATTCAGATTCAAAATGGGAGACTGGTTTATTAGTTTAAGGTTTGAGAACAAGGTGTATAACTTTACCCATGTGTAGCCATTCTATGGCAGAGATCACTACACAAACAGCTACACAAGACAGGAGGATAGTGCTTCTGAGCTTTAACTCTGATCATACACTGCAAAAGGTCTTGGAGAATTAGTCAGCTCAGAATCTATGGGTTGCAAAAAGGAGCATTTTACACAGCTGCTTGTTGTTGGGGTTTTTTTGTTTGGTTTTCTGGTTCTTTTGGGGGTTTTTTGTTTGGCTTTTTGTTTGGTTTGTTGGTTTTTCTATCATCAACCAATTAACAGGGATGAAATAGTAGATCTTGCTAGAAAATCCCATTATGTCAGAAGGTAGCTTATGTGTCTATTTCAAAGCTGCAGATATACATATAGAGGGTCAATCATGTCCCCATATTCTTTCCTTACTTTAGTACACATCACCTCTCCCCCCTAAAAGTACTTTATCAGCCAAGTCAAAGGCTAAAAAGCACCTCTCTCTGTACCACAATCCTTATTCCATTTTCAGATTCGGGTGAAAAATCCAGAGGAGTCTATCCGATTTCTTTACTAGTGTCCTTTGCATGGTCACTTCTTCAAATGCAGTAGAAGTTAGTGCACGTGAAGGGAAGATGAGGGATGATATTTGGTCTCCCATATTTCACTGCTGTTTGAACAAAGATCCTGCCTTCCAGGAGCACAAAGGCAGTGAAGTTTCCCTGAGTTGCCTTCCAGGAGTCAATAAACTCTTCTGCCAAAATCAAGACCCTTTTGCAGAAGGCCCTGTACAGGCATGTAGTAAAGAGAGCAAACCCCAAAACCCTAATTCAGAGGAATCACATTCTAAATAGACCAGAAAATGTGCTTGAGGATTTAAAAGGGATCAGGTCAGTGACAGAAGCAGGAATAAAATTGGTGTCTATTGGCTTCCAGGAACCTCTATACTGCTACTAGCACGGAATGAATTGCTTTGGTCTACACATTCCCATGTGAGTCAGTCAGCTGAAAAAAGTATGAAGGACAGAAAGAAGGAAGCCTAGAAACTGCTGTGGGATAAATTATCTCCTTGCAGAAAATTATTTCATTTACTATTTAATTGAAGTGAGCAAGCTAGAGACTGTGTAGTGGTTCTGCAGCTAAACAGAAGGGCATAAAGTAGAACAGCACAGCACTTATTTAAAACAAAAAAGCACCAAATTCTTTCTTGCCATAGATCCTGAATGCTCATGAGTTGCCCTTGCCTGAATGAAGCACCAATTGCTTTCAGCAGAGCCTGGTGACGTCCATCCTTCCATAGGGTTGGACATGTGCCGTCCTGCTGGATGTACATTGTGTTCCGTGGACACACGAGCTCTGCTCTCAGTGACTCAGAAGGAAAGTATTGATACTGGATATGGCAGCAGATTGCACATGGCATTGAACTTCACACATCAAGCTTGCTGGGAGATATTGCCACCTATTGTTTTCGATCTTGATTGCATTGCTTTCTTAATAACTAATTGGGCTTGCTGCATTTTAACAATGTTCCAGATAGAATCTTTGCGAGATGCAAATCTGCATTTTGTTATTGCAGTTAAATAGTCAGATGATTTTCAAGAAGTAAATCATCTTTATCTATATTCATGTGTTTTTTAGCAGCTGTAATATTCAAATTTTGACCAGAGACAAACGTCTGTCAAATTTCATAGTATTTTCCCTCCTAAAGTTCTAGACGGCTTTGCATGTTCTGTCTTTCATATGAAATGCTTCCCAGTTAGTTAGGAAAGTGTATGAAAATGTATGTTTATTCTTCTTTTAGAAATAGTCAGATTCTGTCATATTAAACTGTTTGATTTCTCTACAGAAAAAAAACAACAAACCAACAACACCTTTTTAGTAGATATAAGATTTTTTTCTTTTAGGCAGTTTATTGTAATACATATCCCCAATAACCAAAATTTTTCATGAATTTATCTTGATTTTACTGAATTGCTTTTGTCAGAAAGAAGCCGGTAAGATGTTTGACTGCTTAATCAATTCAGTTTAAAATGTGCCTATATTAAATTAAAGCCATTCAAAAAGGAAATTAACTAAGAATTCCCTGGAATTGAAATGACATTTTATAACTATGGAATATGAAAGTCTAACAATTTTGTTCTCAAACGAGATCACAACTGTTCTTCACAGCACTTTTTTCTCTGTTAATGAAAATTTTAATTATGTGTCTGATTTAATGATCTACTTTTTCTGATCCTTGTTGTATGACTAGCTCTTATTCAACTGCATCTGTCTGAAAGTGGCTTGAAGGCTCAAATACAGCAATATCAGGGTATGGAAAACCTAAATAAAGGTGCTGATGCAACTTGGAAGCTGCTGGATGAACAGAAATATTACCCACAGGGGAATTTCTCTATCAGTTATTCAAGTCATTGTCCCAGTCTTTATGAGGGGCATTTTGGTCTGCACAGTTCTCAAAGAAGGAGAAGTGATATCAGGGCTGCTTCACCAAAATGTGAGACACAGACTATCAGAAGGAAATGTGGCAGCTGTGGGAACAAGCCATTCCAGGTGAGCAGCCTGCTTTGTGTCACCACAAAGCCAAGCTGTGGCGCTGAGAAACACCGGGAGTCCCGAGGGTCACCACAGAAAATAAGCTTTGTGAAATGGCACAGTGGGAAGAGATGTTAAAAAAAAAATTCAGAATAACAACAGCAACAAAAATGTTGTGTGTAGAAAGAGGCAGAAAAAGACCAAACAACTGTCCACTGTGTTCCTGATAAAAACATCAAGTGCAGTTGTCGCCATAGCCAAGCGCAAAAACAGAGCTTGGGCACATAAGTTCAGGAATATGCAGCGCATTTTCAGAGATGACTGGACAAATTAATTCTGAGCATTAGACAGAGGCCAAATGGTATTTATTATCTCAAAATTCAGTTTCATCTTGACATTATCCAAAATCCTGTTCATTCATTCTCATTACTGGCATTGTAGTTCATCCTCTAATAGATCCATTATTTCAACTTGTAGTAACTTTCATACAAAGGCAGTTGTTCCTGAGCTTTCGCGAGTACCAGGTTAAAGAAAATTATTAAATGATTTTAGAATTACTTACAGATGAATTTCAGAAACTTACATTAAATAAATAGGGAAGCCAAGATTTGTAAGCTTTATATAGAAGAAAGATGCTAAACAATGGAATTGTACTGCTTGTGGAAAGCAACTGGAAAAGAAATTTAGGTTAAAATAATGCAGAATCACCAATAAAGTTTTTGTAGATCTACAGAATTAGTGGATGCTTTGGCTCACAGTATCTTCAGATCATATCTTTCTGGAAAGAGTGCATTAGTTAAACAGAAAAAAAATTATTTAGTTATATAGCAAAGTTAGAATAGTTGGTTTAATTGTTTCTCTGCCACAAACTTCTCAGAATAAAATAGCATCCCATAAAAGGAAGAAAACCTTACAGAAGGTTTTCCTAAGCTTTGTCATATTCATCTCAGAACACTTTGAAAGCGTAACATAATAGTAGCTGAAATCAGAGGCAATAAACTTGTATGACTTCATGTCACTTGGTAATGGCATTCAGCCATTTTCCTACAGCCTTCCATGATAAACGTGCTAAGGATTTTTTAAAAGTTCCAAATGGGTGGATACTTTGATGACTTTTATATTTATATATATATGTATATATGTATATATATGTATAAATGTATATATATGTATAAATGTATATATGTATGTATATGTATATATGTATATGTACATATATAGTTAACTTCAATTTTTGTATGCTAAAATGAAAATTAAACCTCATCAGACTTGTCTTTTGATGTTTATAGGAACATTATATGAAAATATAATGTTTAACAGGCTTTACAGAGAGAAGTAAATGTGATTGGTTTTACATATCTTGACACATTGAGAAAATAAAATAAAGTTTGTTTAGTGCAGTGGGCTTATTTCAGGCCATAATTAACTCTTTCCATTTCTGACAAATAATAGAAAATGAGGGCTGAACTGATCAAACTCCATGGGAGAAGGTAGTACTAATTCTCTCCTACCTGGTAACAGAGGTTTGCAGAGCACAGCCAAGATATCTGGAACTGCCTCAATTCTCTGCTTTGTTTCAGGGCATCAGAAGCCATCTCTTACCTCTTCCAGAAAAATGTCTTATCTTAAACAACGGCAGGGCACAGGGGTGGGAGGAAGACATGGTGTTCTGGAGCTGGGAGTGGGTGGCTTCGAACCAGTCACCAGCAAGCAGCTGGGTGTCTTCATTACTGAGTGAACTCCACTGAGGTTGAAAACACTCGTGATGGAGTTGGATCACTCTGTGCATGTAAGTGATCATTAAGAGAGAGTAAAATAGTGTGAAAGTGACTTTTTGGTGCAGCAATTATCCCTGTACGCAGGAAATGCTGATCTGTGCTTTGAGACACATTATTATTCTCAGTGAGCTAGAACTGTCTTATCACCAGGAGGAGTTTGTCATTTGGGTAATGTATTAGATGGTATGATAAAACGATTAAAATTTCCAGGCTCAGGGAATTAAAAAAAGGTATTTTGTGACCATGCCAGAATATCTTGTCTCAAGAATTTTGGTTTAAAATATGGCAGCTTATTCTCCTCTGACGACTTCACTCTTCCATGCATGTGTACAACATATATGTGATAGAATTTGCAGTTTCCAGCAAATTCATAAAAAATCTAAATTTAACATTTAGAAATCCTGCATTGCTTCAGCCTGAACTATTTCCCACTCTCTTCACAAACACTTGGCCTTGGCTTATCCTTGGTACAGCCCCTATCAAATCTAACGTCGGATTGTTCAGTCAACTTTCAGCATCACTTCACTAATGGTGCCGGTTCTTATCATCATCACAGACGCCTCTGCACCCTCTCCTACTTCCCCCCATGCTTGGGAAGAAATTCTCATCTGTATTTTCAGTTAGCCTAGTGTTGTTTTTTCTGTCCTTAACACCTGCTTCTGGTGAGACACAAACATTGTGGATATTAACATGTACCACGATTATACTCTAATGCCATTTAGGATTTACTACACATAACTGCAATGGAATTAATAAGTAGTAATACATCTTATAATGAGAAAGGTAAGAATTCTCTTTCAGGAAGGTGAATCTCTCCTTATCCCTAGAATTGTGTATCACAGCTTAGCTAAAGGACTATTTAAGACCAAAACTCTCCAGAACTTTTTTCCAGGGGAGAATAACTTACCAAAATGGCAAAAAATGTCAAAATAGGTGCATTGGCAGAAATACAGTTTAGACAGGTAAGTTAAAACATAAGAATGTGGCCAAGAAACAAAATTATGCCTCTTTTAACACAATTCACTGCTTCAGCTGAATATTGTTTAAAGACAAACTTATTTCAGACACATTGATATGTCTCTATATTTTCATTTAGCAAAAATTTGTATGCAAAAATATATGCAAAAAATATTTTGAAATGTTGATCTAATTTAGGTGGAAGGGAAACATTGAAAAATTAGCTTTTCCTACAGGGCTTACTTTCTAGATTTTTAAGGTTAGAACTACCTGGCATGTTTCATAGAGGCTGAACAGGTCTGGGAAGAGGATGTGGAAGCATGGCCAGAAAGCCTTGAGATCCTGTTACAGAGAAATCCAGTTGATATTAACAAGGAGGTTCTTGCAGGTTCAAAGCTGTGCTTGTAAGTCTGGACTAAAAAGTACCATGAGAATGGATGAATGCAGCACAGAGGGGTGATACAGCTCCTGTGTCTGGACTCAATCATTTGGAAACCATGAGCCACACAACAAACAGAATAATTTTCTATTGGTTAAAAAAAAAAAAAGGCCATCTGTTTT
Organism: Pardalotus punctatus; assembly: GCA_013400915.1. Lineage (NCBI taxonomy): Eukaryota > Metazoa > Chordata > Aves > Passeriformes > Pardalotidae > Pardalotus > Pardalotus punctatus. Next base: position 1,036,246 of record VZTX01051095.1, on the reverse strand, counting down.
CTTAGTCATTAGGTCAGACTGGTGTCACATTTTTTTACCGTTTCTACACAATCTGAAACGTGACATGTCCTTCCTTCCTTCTCCCTTTTAAATTAAAACAGCTTCTCACATGTCCAGGAGCTGGACATCAAGAAGGAACACAACAAAAATCAAGCCATGAAAATCTAAGCAATCTTTTGGGAACAATACGGTCACCCCTTCAGCAAGTGAGAAAGACACCTAACAAGATCACCACACACTTGTTTTTCTTCAGAGCAGGATTTTTTGCCTCATGCATCTCTAGATCCCAGCTGCTTTGGAGACGATGTCTTTTGCTCTAAATCAATGAACATTAATAAGGAAGGCCAGCAGGAAAAGTGCAGATTTTCTTGGGTCTTTATTGTCTCTGCTTCTTTTACCACCACCAAGCAATTGGAGAATTGGCAAAAGCTGAGATTTACTGTATGGATGGATCAAATGACTTCTAGGAAGGAAAATGATTAAAATTTAGATTTTCTGTGTCAGATCAAAGAAAACATCATTGTCTATGCAAATACTAAAGTCAGTTTAAAGTAAGTTTTAAAATATGTCTTCAATATGGTTTTGTTCTTTAGAAAATATTTTAAAATATTTATACAAAATACTTGTATCTGGCATGTAGGAAAACTGCTAAACATCATAGGTTGAAATAGTCTATGGCACAGACATCCCAATCATAGTACTGTAGATTTCTTGAGAATTTTTCCCTGCTACTCTTATGATTATCCTAATTTGAGCCAGGGTTTTACCAGTTAGTGAAAATAAATGATCCTTATTTACTCCATTTTAGCATTTCTGACTTTATGAGACCTGAAAATTGATTTGTTTATGAGGCATGAACCCTTCCTTCTAACTAGATGAAAGTTTTGGTTGTTTTCCAAGTGAAAAAAACCCAAAAAACCTCAAGTGCCTTTCTTATTAGATTTATGGAAACATTGATAGACTTCAGCAAAAAAGTCTTGGACAGTATGTCCTCAATAGTGTTTTTATCAAAGCAATCATCACATAGAGCCTCTCCACCATATGATTTAGAGATATTTTAAATATATGATTATTAATAAATTTGTCTTTCAAGCAACTTTTGTGGAAACTTAGTAGATTTCTGTAAAACGCTTGCTTTTAAAAGCTACAGGACCATTTCATTAGGAAACTATTCATCTTACAGAGTATAAAATGTCTTCACTTAAAATTGTATTGTAGGAAAACAGACTAAAATTATCTGTGCCTCTTTTCCCTCAAAGCCATAAAGAATTTTGAAGATCCAATTCATTTTGCCTTTTAACCATTTTTCATCCTTTGACATATGACAAACAGGGAAATTCCATCACAGTATAGTGCTCTGTTAAAATAACAGGCCACTAGCAGACTGGGCATGAAACAGCCCACAGGTTGCTCTAGACCTGGCCCAGAAATAACTTTATTACAACCAGACAAGCAAATGTGCCAGCTCATTTTCTAAATGCTGGAAAATTTAATCACCAGCCTTGCATGTGGGTGTTGCAGCTGCCCAGCTTCCCTCAGAGTGGCGAGATTTTGAGCCATTGGAGAAATAAACCAAGGGACATCACTTTTATCCCACACCACACTGAGGCTTCTAGAAGCAGCCAAGATGATACTGTTATGTTTAGCTATCAATGATTAAATACATGTTTATTTCAACACTTTGTGTCATCAGACTGTGATTTCAGTACTTGTTCCTGAAAAGACTGTAATAATGGAACTTTCCAGAAGATTAATGCTTCGCCTCTGCATAATTCACACAGCTGAAAAGTAGAGCAGGTTTTCTGACACCAGCTTTGATAACCGTGCAATGCAGAGTTAACTGCACTGAGAGCTAGAAAAGCTGAGGTCTGGATGCAAACTTTACCAAAGTTCAAGTATATCTGTTTGATCCAGCCTCTCCAAAACGCAAGCTCTCCCATTAACATTGCATTTTCAACAGCATTTCTCCAAAGCTCAGAGCAGCTCAGGTGCCAGGATTGATTTCTGTCCCATTTTCACTCAGTTGCAGTTTATGGATCATTGCTTTAAGCCTTGGTGTACATTTATGATACTATATAAATAATAACAGTGACACATTAAACTGCAAAAACATGTTTTTAATAATGATACTGTGAGTCAAAGATAAAATATTAAAACTGGGCTTAAACTACAGTATTCTGATCCAAACTGAGGTTCTCCACTCTTTCAGTGGTTTTCATTGTCCGCACGCACAAAACAAATGGGCAAATTAACTATTGGCTTGCTGTTTCATCCAAGCATGTGTCATCTTGCAAAATTCAAGAAAAAGTACAAAGAGCGGAAGTGGTCTGCAAGATTTAGCAATTGCAAGTCAGTGTGTGCTATTTGAAATTTGTGATTTGTGGCCAAACACTTCAACATCAACAACCACAGTCAACCAGATATAGACATTATCCCCCCAAAACTGTCAGATGTTTGTAATTTGTTTTCAAGATTACATACCAGTTATAAAATATGCAACAAAGTAGAAGACAGAAGTGTTTAGATATTTTGTACATGCAAGTCCATTGGTTTAATCAATTCTCAGTAAATAATTTATACAATATCAGTATTTTTTAAAAAAATGTTATCATAAATTACTGATAACTGCTTTGATTTCACATGACAACTTGAGTCATATCAAGCCCCCCTTCCACTTGATTTTACTTAATGTTAGTAAATAGTTCTGTTTCTCTTTGGTAGGGTTTCAATGCAGGCATCCAGGGCAGAGTTGGCTTCCATTCCTTTCCAAAGTTACTAAGATGCTCTTGTATAGTGTTTACATGATTTTGTTTAGCTGGTTTTCACTGGCATAATTCAGCTGTGACCCTGATCCCAAATAGTGTGTTAGACTATTAGACTGCATTCAGGGCAGTCTCCTTGGCAAAATCAGTTAATTTAACGGGAGGTGTCTGCAAGGAGATTCACAATTGAATTATACTGAATTATCTGCCTTGCTACTCCAAAACATGGTGCCTTCCTGTCAAACCCAAATCCCACCAGTAGGACTTGCAGAGGTGGATGAAGTTTTGATTTCCAAAGGTAAGTAATGAGCATGAGCTTTTCCATTTTTCTGTAAGAAAGTAGAACTCTTTCAAGGTGGGTAAATACTCAAATAAAAATCACATTCCTTTTGCATATTTTTGCCATGGTATCAAATACAGAATATAACTTCTGAATTCTCTGAATAACATGAGCAGAAATTTTTGATAAATGATTTTACACACACTTAGAAGAGTTGCAATATATTAAATATTGAATCATATAAAATTATTACTTTCCATTTAATTTTATTCTGCATGCTTTGGATGCTATTATGTTACATATGACACCCTGTGCTATATTAACATTTCATATATAAGATCTAATATGTACGGCACTCCCAGTTTTGAGAAATGAGCTATTCAGAAAGAAGGGATAATTCAGATGTTATTGCCTACTGGTGGCCAGCCATTTTTCATTGCTGGGGACAATATTGCAAACTACAAATTCCAACCTCTCTCAGCCAAACACTCTTCACATTATTCAATTTGCTCTCAGTTGGCTCTTAAGAAATGTCCACTGAAATGATGGAAGGATGTTGCTATTTAATATTATATGGCACTCATGGAAAATTTTTCAGGTGTGAATCAAATTCCTCCATTATTGTCCTTGTGTTTTGTACATCCTCTTTCTTTGAGCTTCTTGTCATCACTACAGTTTCTGCTGCTAGAGAACTGAACTGTATCTTTCTAATTAAAAATATTAGCTGTCAGTTATCAAGCTGTCCTTCCTTTGGATGGACCCCCAAACAAAATTCCCTGCCTTCCCTCCTCAATTTCTAAGACTTCCAGTATTTTGTGCTTTTTTCTGAGTAGTCTTTTTCTCTCAAGATACCCTTGAACTACTCACTAGGGTCTCTAGAACAGCTCTCAAGGTCATGGAAACCTCTCAGCCAGAAGCAGAGCTGGCAGATAAGTGTAAAAGAAATTTTAAATTCTGTTTTCATTTCCATCTTTCACATTCACACCTTAGCACTCAGGACATTCTTGACCACAGGTCCTGATGTACTTAAATGAGAATGTGTTTAAATTATCTTGTGTTGATTTTTATTCTTGCCATCCCTTTCTGCTTCATTTTTTCCATTATTTTAATGGCTTACAATGCTTCATTCTCCATGTCATGTACACCACTAGATAAAGGTTTTTATATTACTGAATTCTGCTCCTGATATTACACAGGAAGCAGATTAAAAGCACAATAGCACATATGCTGGGAAACAGGTATCATGTCCTCTGGTGTGGCAGGGAGCACACAAGGGAGATATTCATTTTAGTGTAAGTGACACCAGCCTGAAATAATCCTCACAGACATAAACCCAGTGGCCTATTTCCATTTCACTTACCGCATTATTGTTCCCTTTTGTAGCCATGCACTTCAGTTATGGCTCAGCTTACACTGATGGAAGACAAAAGACATTTGGGCTTTAAAACTACATTTTATACCATTTTTATGGATTGAGACTAGAGATTTCTTTCCTGTTTAATTTTGTAGAACATTAAAATTATACACATTGGATAGGACCTCCTGAGATTTCCACTTCAATGCCCTGCTCAGAGCAGGGTTAGATGTGGGGTCAGGTTTCTCAGGACTTTTCCCAGCTGTATCTAGAAAACCTACATGAGTGGGACCTGCACAGCCTCTCTGGCCAGACTGTCCCAGTGCTGGACTATCCTCATGGTGAAAATGCTCTTTTTCATAGTTGGTCAAAATGTACCATGTTTTAGTTTATGACCATTGTCTTTCATCCTCCCACTCTACACTTTAGTGAAGTGTCTGATCTTCCTGTAGGTATGGGTAGGACACTCTTAGGTCCTCAAATAAATTTATTCTCCAAGAGGACCAGCCTCAGGTCCCTCAGCTTTTCTCCTGAGTCACATACTTTAGCCATGACCACCTTGGTAGCTCTCCATTATACTCTTTCAAAGTTTTTGATATCTTTTAAACTCACAAAACCAGATTCAGTACTCCAGATGGTGTCTAATGAGTACCAAGTAAGATAAAAATCACTTCCCTCACCCTTTTGGCTATGCTTCTGTTAGTACAGCCCAGTATGCTGCATGGAATCACTGCTGGGATGCATTGAGTTCCACTAAGAAGCTTTACGGGTTCACATCCAGTTGCACACACCAAATTGCTCTATAGAGCGGTCTAGCTCTCCCCATTTCTTATACAGGGAACCTAAAGGGATTAGCACTTTTTGCTAAAGCTAGATCATGTCAATTGGTCCTATAGGCTTGATAAAACAGGCATTCTGTGAAACCTTCTCAGATATGATTTATAAAATTTAACAACCACCTGTAAATTGTTGTACACTACAAAATGGTCACTAAAGAAACAATATGCTAGCTAAGGATATAACTTGGAATAAATATAATTTCAGAAAAAACTGCCAAGGAAGAGGAAAACCCCATTTCAAGCTGAAAGAATGGGAAAAGGACAGCTAGCGTAAGTGTGTCGTCATAGTAGAACTAAATTCTTTTTAAATAAAAGGTCATAAAAAATATTCTGGTGAAAGACAAGATGAAGAAGGAAGCAGTGACACTATCGTCAGGAAAGGAAAAATACAGGGTGCAAAAGAAGCTCAGTTACTGGAGCAGCTAAAGCAATTTTTAAATTATGTTGGAATGAATCTTTTTATTTCACTAACTTTTGTAGATGTTTCTGAGCCTGTCTTGAAGAACTTAACCCTTTTTTCATTAAAAACCCCATTTTTTTTTTCTGTTCTAAATTTCCCTAAGATGAAAAATTATTTGGGGGCAATTTTAAAGACATGAAGAATAAAACTTTAAGGCATCAGTTCAGACAAAATGGATGTTTCAGATAAACCCATTTTGATGTCCACAGCCCAAGGAAAGGCTGGGGAATCTTAGCTTTTACCTTGTGTACCCTACAAGTGTGACAGAACCATGAAGCTCAAATGAAAAGGCAGAAGATCCTCCTGGCAAGTGTTATGTCACGTGCCTCTTGGAAAAGCAGAAAATAACAAGTCAATCCACAATTTGAGGAAAACCCTTCCTTGATACTTGTTCATTTTGCAGAATGTTAAACATTTATGTGGGATTCTACCTGGTGATCCCTTCTCTGCATATCCAAACAGAAGTTAGTCTTCTGATGTCAGGAACATTCCTATTATTTTCAATGGATTGAGAACAAACTTTTCCTAATCCTATTTGTAGCCTGAAGTTTTAGAGAAATTGTTTATTAGTCTATTGACAAAGAGAATATTGCAGGCACCTTTAAATCAGAAACTTAAATGAATTGGGAGAATATTTTGCATTGGGTTGATATGGAGAAGGAAATATTTCAAAGTGGAGTGCTCCTTCCTTTTGAAGTTACTGTTTTTCTTGCAACAAGCCAGTCTGCCTAAAAATTACCGAAGCACTTTTGGTGGCTGGGTTCTGTTATTTTCATAAATGTTTTGAAGAAATGTGATGTTCTGTAGCAGTGATATGCTATCCAATTCAAGCAGATTGTGACAGGAGAAACTCCATATGGATTTTCTCCTTTAGCAACCACTAGAAATGAAGTTCCTACACATTTCTTTCCCCCAGTTAAAGTTTCAGAACCATGGTGATGGGAGCTAGCAGCAGTGATGTTATTTCAAATGCTTTCTTAAGAAAAATAGCACAGTATGTGAGACTGAACAGAGAAGGAGGAGCTGGGTTTTCAGCTTTCATGTCTGTATGTGGTTGGCTGACTTCAATTAACACATTAAAATTTGTAATGCCTTTATGTCTTCATTTTTTAAATGGGGATGAGTTCTTCATGAGTTCATCATATCTATGAAGATCTTTGAAGATCTGCTAATGAGAGAATGTGTTATCAGTGCAAGGTATTATTGCAACACAACTGATTAATGGAATGATGCCTGCAAGGAAGGGGGAACAGAGGAGGAAGGGGGTGAAAATAGAAACCATACTTTTGTCACATTCAAGGACCTAGTGAAGGATGAGGACAAAATGCTACAATGCTTTGTAGAAAATTAAGGATCACAGCTGCATCTATCACCATAAATGGCTTGCTTGAATTGCTTGCATTCTCTGTCTGAGCTGCAATATTTCATTCAACTAGCCATTCGTTAAACACACATCCTGAAAGCAAATAACTTCAATGTAAATAATTTGTGAAGCATTGTTCCATCTGTTGAAAATGTGCAGTAGTAGTTTCGACCCTTGTCTAAACCAGGCAGGCTACTTTCAGGCAAGTTTGGGAGGTAAATGAACTGTCTGGCTGCTTTTCTTGGCAACATCTCTTATTAGTGGGAGGTGGCAGTAAAGAGAACATGAGGAAGACTGAAAGTGTTTACTTAAAACTTTAGCCAAATGGCTAGGGAGAGTTAAGATAAATCATAACTGTCAATGATGACAACTTTAAACTGCTACTAGTTCACTCCTGTTTATGCAGTTTTAAATGTTGCACTTAGAAATGTTTTGGAGCAGACCGATTTTTTATTGACAGATGCCATAAGTTGTTTAGATGTAAATATTTTGGACGTGGTTCTAACAGTGACATAGAAGATTTGCAGGAAGAAGTCTGTAAAGCTTCACACAACACTTGGGAGATAATATTTTTAAGAGTGTCTCCAAACTATGCATCTGTGACTCATATTTCTCCAAAGAAAAAGGTCCATAGATCAGTGCAGGCTTATTACACTTTCTCACACAAAAAAAAGCCAAAATAAAATGTTACAGCTAATGACTATGTGGGATTATTGAACAGAGTCAGTTTTCTTCCTCTTTTTCCAGTCTTGTCTTGAGCACCTTTCCTCCATCCTTTTTTTTTTTTCTTTGGTTTGGAGGTTTTGGTGTGGGTTTTTTTGGTGTGTTTTGTTGTTGTTGTTGTTTGTTTTTTGTTTGTTTTTGTTTTTAGTTTGGTTTGTTTTTTGTTTGTTTGGTTTTGGGTTTTTTTTTGTTTGTGTCTTTTGTTTGTTTTTTTTTTTTAAATTTTTTTATTTTCCTTTCTGTTTTGTTTTCCTTTTAGATGGTGGCTTGTATGCTAAAATTTAAATAGCACTTTAGATGTCATAGTAAGCTTGCAAAAGGCCAGTAGTTCAGCCAGTAACCTCAAGATTTTTACTTAAATTACTGAGTCATGCTGACCAATGCCATAAAATACAGTACTACAGGAAAGATGAAGGTGAATTGATCAGGGATTTAGATCAATTTATATTTTGCTTTTAAGAGTTATGGCTGCTGCTTCTTTGAATACACTTAAAGTAAGAAGCACACCTAGATGCTCTTTTGTTTATATAACTCTATAAAATTTCCTTTGTAGACTGTAATATTTTAGTACTAACTCCAGGAGGAAAAATAGCCCAAGAATTAGAGTAGTCTAACCCTGGGATGAAATTCCTTCTCTGTTTTGAAATGGAAGCATCACTAAGAGGCTTGCCCTCCAAATAACTTCAGTGTGGACAATAATTTTTTAAACAAAAGAAGTTTAGTTCAGTGGTACTTCCCCATGCACTTTTCATGTACTCCTATTTGGATGGATGTCCTCAGTGGAGTTTCTTACCTTGGGTGAGGAACATGTGAACATAAAAAATTGTTTCCCAGTTCTGTGTGTTGTGTTGCTTGACACTGAACTGAGGCACGTATCAGCTCTCTGGACCAATGGGGCTTCAATCCCAGCTCCGGTGGTGTGGGTGTGACTGCCAGAGTGGCTCCTGGACAGTCGGGCAGGAAGGTTTCCTTAGCAGGAATCTAGAGAACGGTCATATTCTTGCTAAAGAGCTGCACTGTGTCTCACGCGCTGCATTGGTGATGGATTTCATTATTTTGCCTGAACAGGGGCATACTAAACATGCAAACCAGTGAAACATTTACCATAGGATCCATGCAGAACCCAAGAGACAAGTAAGGGAGAGAAGTCTCCTGGATAAAATTGACTCCTCCTCAATGATTCCTACAGTAAGTTAAAATGGGTTGTACACTGGAAGAGTCTATTTCTCAGTAGACCAGAAGAAACAGTAGATAGATAGATAGATAGATAGATAGATAGATAGATAGATAGATACCATCTAAGGTAACTGGACCAGAAAAAAACATCTTTAGTAAGTGTATCTAAAGATAAGAGTCTTTAGAACTTCATTGTGAAGTCAATTATCTCATACCATTTTTGATACAGCAAATTGCCTAAGACAACTGCAAAGGTCTAGTAGGCTTGGCACAAAAACTGCAAGTGACTTATATCCTTCTCTGTGGGATTTTTTTGGAGAACATATTTAATCTCAAATGACACTGAAAACCTACATCTTGCAACTGAATTGAGCCTTCTAGGCATAACCAATGCCCTTTATTTAATAAAGGACCCTCTGCTGGCTTCTGAGAGCTCAGTTTGACTTGACACATTAATGTCACTGATAATACTGATTTAACAAAACAAAATTTATTCTGACCATCATGTGTGCAGCTGGTTTATAAGAGGAAATCTGCTGAATCTGAAAGTAGTTCCAATGGTCCCAAAAACCAGAGATATAACTGTTAGTCATTCTTTACCTTAGCTTTGAAGTAAAATGAAAGCCTAAAGAACCTGATAGCTTCAAAGTTAAAGCATGAAAAATTCTTAAGTATTTTTAAAATGAACTCTGTGAAGGGATTTTTAAGAACAGAAATTTTCCACCTATATACATTTGGAAAACTGAATCGTTCCAATATTCTTCAGAAATTGGCTTCATATTAAGGCACTGAGATTCAAAAAGTAGCCAGCTTTAAACATTGTAAAAAAAAATTTTATCCCAGCAAGGGTTCACTGTATAAATGATGGCAAATCAAATATCATTACAAAATTTGGTAATCCACATTGTAATGAAAACTCATTTAACTCACGGCATAGAGGTCCTCTGACAACAAAACAATAGTCTACAATATTTCAACTATCTTTCAAAGGTTTTATACATTGCTGAGGCCATTTTGAAAACTTCTGCTGTAAAAACTTTATTGGCTTCACAATATTCAGCATAAATCTGTAAAGATGAATCTGTACAAACTTTATGGAGCAGCAGTGGAAATCTTTGTGGAACTGTGGAGCATTAAATAGAAATCTGAAGGGAAAAAAAAGGCACTAGGAATCATGAAGCACTTGGGGTTGCCTTGCAGTAGAGTCCTGGAAAGCTTGTTTTATTCAGTTAACATACCACAAATTAAATGAATGGATAATATAGTACAGCTCTGCACAAAGTTGAAAAGGGCATTCTCAAGGAACTGCAGTCCCATCACTATGGTATTTAACACAGTCTACAGTAAAGGACACATTATAAAAGTAAATACATAGTGCTAAACTAACAGAGATAACAAGAATGATTTAGAAAGAAAAGGTCTTGGCTAACTTGATGCTTCAGGAGGCTGCAGACAAAGCTGATAAAACACAGCATAATTTATTTGGATCTTCAGAACATTTTGACAAAGTTCCATACTACTGGTCTCTGTTTAAGCTAAAAGTTGCCAGGATCTAGGGAAGTACATGGGAGTGGATAAAGTGCTGATGGAAAAACAGAAAACAGAGAAGCTATGTTAGATTGTGGAAAACTAGATTTACTGGGGCCCAACAGGGGTCAAAATTTAGGCCTCTACTGTTCATGATCTATAAAAATGATATAGGCTAGTAAAATACGCTGACAGCACAGTGTGGAAGGAGCTGTGAACCTACAACGTAAAGCTAGAAAAATTCAAAAGTGTTTTTTGCTTAGCTTGCTTGTTTTCATTGCTCAAAAAGCACTAACAATCTCCTTTGCACTAGCTCGTCAACACAAATGCATTTTAAGAATGCCTAAGCTGTAAGGTAAATAAAGACAGGCCAGAGACAAAAAAAAAAAAAGAAAAAAAAAGATATTTTGGCTCATATGCAAATACTACATTAGCGTGCCTTAAAGTCCTGCATTGCTTGGAGTGTTGCCAAATAACAAAGATAGAACCTCAGGTATGACATGAGTGAATTCCCTGGGCTTATGTCCTTGTTCTTAAAGAGTTCATGAGCCAGTAATGTTAATACAGGAGTGGCAAACAGAGCTTTGCAGTTATAGAGATAACCTCAATTACAAGAAGAAATATCAAAGTTGTATTACTGTTTTTTAGGCATTTCAGGATCCCTTAAAAATATGAACACTTATTGTAACACTATGTTCGATTTCAGTGGTGGACCACTAACAGTAGTTTTACAAAAAGTGAGTTCTTTGCTACTGCTAGTTAATTCACATCAGGCAAAGTAGTGGGATGAGATAGACTTACATTGGAATTAACAACACAGATTTCTCTGTCCTCACAGGCACAGAAATATGTTTTGTGAAATGGTAAAGACAATGCTTTCTGTTTTCAACCCATAAATTGTTAAGATTTTTGTATTTTGGGGACATGGATCATCTCTTCTGGAGTGTATATTTTTGTTTAAGTTAGGGGAGATGTCTATATTTGTAGAGCCATAAAGTTGGGTTCAGGATTCTGGTTCTTCTAGTTGATAGATGGAAATTTTTTAAAGAAAGGACCTGGAAACAGTGATGGAATTGGTGGTTTCTGCATTATTTTCCAGGGGTAATATTGAATACTGAATAATCTGAAGCTGAGAATTACCATGTAATAAACAAATTACATTTATTAGCAAAATATTCATAACAAAATGAGAATCCATCAAGCAAGTTGATTGTAAATAGAAATGTATCAAGGATTGTACACAAGTTTTCTTTCAAATGTATTTGAATGAAGAATCTAGATTTTCCCTGCTGCCTTTTTAAACTTTATAGGTTGAAAAACAGACATTTTCCTAATAATAGCAATTTCTAAAAAATGTTTTCAATTTTGGGGTACTCTAGTGTGTTTTTCACTCTGTGTGACTTCTCAAGCTGTCATGTGTTGCAAAATCCCACAGTTGTGCTAGTGGTCCCATTGAATAAAACATTATTGACATTGAGGAGGGAAACACAACCTATATGTGAAAAGAGGAATGTATGGCAGTGATTTAACATTTTAATACTGAAGTTTTTAAAATTGCAAGCAAAATATGCTAAGCATGCTTTTGATTAAATATTTTCATTGTGAGAAAACATTTCTTGACTAACTCCATACCTAAGTCTGTGTTGAGATTCATCTGACTATTAATGTTCCTAGGATAAGCATCAGGGAGCAGCAGCTTCCATATTCAAATTAAGAAATCTATCTACAACCCTACTATTGTGCAACCCTATTATTACCCTACAACAATCTATTATTGTGCTGAAGCTCAATAAAATAGAATATAACAATACGTAAATAAAAACTTGCAAACAAATCTTCATACTATATTTGATAAGATAGTACACAGTTACACTGCTATTAGAATTACCAGTATGGTACAATCCTAACGGTTGGACCTGCATAACTTCTGTCCACGTACTTAAACTCTTGTTTCCGCACTCACACTATGTTTTTCCAATGCTCAAACCAGAATCCCCCTACAGTTTATCCCCTTCAAAGTTAACTCCCTGGAACACAACTTTCCTATGTATTCGTGGTCAGTAATATCTTGGTTAAGTAGCCCCAAGACAATGGAAACATCAGTGAGAAAAAGTCTATTATTTTGCTAATAGCAAGTAGAAATCCATAGAACTGCTTCTGAATAAGTGCAGTATTAAAATAGATACTTAAAGAATGCACTTCACATGTGAATTATTAATTTCCTTAGCTCAGCTATGATTCTCTCTGAAATACTGTGCTGAAGTAATGTGTATAATATTTTCAAATGAGAAGCATACATTTTAGATTGCAAAATACCACAACAAAGAGCTATCTAATAATATTTTTACAGGGTACAGAGAAAAGCAAAAGATTCAGGCCATGATTAGCAGAGCCAGATCCAGATCCAGATCCAGATCCAGATCCAGAAAGAGAATCAAATAAGGTTCTAATTAAATTTAAAAGACTCAATATTATCTTGTAAAAGATTGTGATGAAGGAGAAACAGCACAAACAGAATAGATAGCAAGCCCATCAGGTGTCATAGATGCCAAGTCTTTCAAAGGTTTAATGGCATCCAAAATAAATCTATTTTTAATAGAAATTTTTGCTCCTCATATACCTGACAATATTTTGGGATAAGGCAGGCACATTCTCCTCTGAGCTGAACGCAGATGAAAGAAGGGAAGCTGAGGTGTTCGTGAATTACATGACCTTGTTTGGATGATAAAAATCTAATATTGGTGAAAAGGTTGGCCAGTTGGATCTGTTAGCTTTATAATCCTGGATAATTTCTTGCATTCTTAATTGGCATGATTGTCCAAACCAATACTTCTGAAACCTTTTCTACTACAAGCCAAGAACCTTAAATTTTAATTCCATGAATCAGTGTACAGTTTCAGACTTTGGTCTGGGATCTACGAAAGTAACAGGGTCTCAGGAAAGCCTGATATTTTTAATTTCATTACAAGAATAACAATTAAAATCTCTGGAAAAACTACAACAACAAATTAGACTATTGGGCATGGAAAAGCTTATTCATGCCTGAGAATGATGCTTTACATTTTAGACTGAATATGGGACCTGTGTGCCAAAGGGTTTTTGTGGTTTTACAGCTATATCAATTGGTCTAAGAAAAGGTAATCTATAAATCTTACCCTGTTTATATCCTGTGTTGTATTTTATTAGTATTAATTTGTCCCAATCCATTCAAATCTGATTGTTATCCTGTTTGTCATTGTCACTCATGTCTAACGAAGATGTTATACTTGAAAGAGGAATCCAGGTGTGTATGTGCAGGATCTTCCTTTTTCCATGTTTCTCCTCCATTACTGTAATGATCTTAATCTTCTTCAAGTAAGTTTATTGTGCCACAAAACTCTGCAGGGGAGGAATGATGTAATATATATTACATAATTTGGGTCTTTAAGGGACTGGATGAGTCAAGGATACTCAGATTCTCACAGGCTGAAGCCTTAAATTTGAACAAATCTGCTTCATGTTTCATGCTACAGGATTTACAATTTGCTTTTGACATATTAAGAATGCAGAAGGAAACCTGTGTAACTGTTTAAAGAAAAGCAGTGAGAAGGGAATAAGCTTGCTCTCAAGAGCAAAGATAGAGTTATACACAAACTCTCTGCCAAATCAAAGCAACTTTTCAAGCTTTCTTCCCTGCAGCTGTGTTTTTGAGTCCCTCTTCCTCTGCTAAGCAATGTTTTCTTTTCCTTGGCATGAAAAAGCTCAAAATTTCAATGTAATTTCTTTTGTTACACAGAAGACTTCGTTCTACTGGTGGGACCCTTTCCCAAAGGAATGCTTCCAGCCACAGTTTTGATGATGGCAAAATGTATCAATTCAACCTTGAAGTAGATGGAGCAGACAACCTCGACTTTTTAACTAATATTCGCATTTAATAGTTTAGAGCAGATTAGGTGGTAAGTCCTTTTCTCCTACCAGTGAAAATGAAATAATACCCAGCCAAAGAAAGAACTTTGAAAAAATTTTTCCACCAAGCTGAAAACTTAACTCAGATGCTGTAACAGTATAATTGCCACCAATTTATATGTGATTCTTTCATCTCAATAATGACAGGAAGAAAAATAGAATAATTATATATTTTGTTTGAAAATATCTTCAAATATTTCAAACAGAAATGGTAGTTTGTTGAAATCTAAGATCATAAAGTAATAATTCTTAGCAATACTCAGTGACTAATGTCTTATAGATGAATTTTTTTCAATTACACCAGCATAAATCTTAAATAATAAAATGGGTTTTTTTTGTCCACCACTTCCATCTGAGCAGAGAATTTTCTCAAGTGAGATCTGCTTCTGCCTTCATGCATTATGTGGTATTCATAGAGCTCAGACTTGAGTGAATACTTTGTTATACAGCTAGATGACTAATATATGCATAAAGATAGCAGTGATACAACATTCCCTTAAAAAAATAAATCAAAATCTTACACCTCCGTACTCTCTCCACCCATTCAAAACTGGCATTAAATGCCCTTAACTAACCTCCTCTGGTGAATCACTGGACCTGTCTTCAGTCTAAGGAACCTGTCACAGGTGTTCAAATCTGCAGGTTAAAACTGAAATTAACTGAGAATCCAGTCCTGGGACAGCTGAGATGTTTATTCATCTACAGTAAGACTGTGGAAAATAGATAAGAAAAGCAGACCATGTCCTCCACAAGGAAAGGCCTTCAACTGTCTGTTGAGACTAGTCTCAATCTCATGAGTTTGGAGATTCTCCTATCTGTCTTATAGATAAACACACATGCTGAGGCCAACCTGGTTTTAGGCAGTGTCTGATGGAGATGTCAGTTTTTTGATGTTACTAACTCAAAGATTAAAATAACAGCTTTAAAATGTACTGTGCTGTTCACTTTAGGAATCTAACCTGAGTTCAGTAACCAAAATTTATGATTGCAAATTCAGTGTTTGGTCACAAGCAAAAGTAGGGTACACTCCCAGGAGAATTTACAGAAATAACTTAGATGGATGAAGTTAAGGTAGAGTGAATGTCACCCCATGAATCAAAACACAGTCTTTTATGGAACATTTAAGACATTAAATCCTTCCTAAAGGATAATAAAACAGAAATAACTGCTATTTAAAAAGTTGTTTATTTATCTGATCTGACAATAGATTTTTCAAATCTATTTCTTAAGCTGTGACACTTGGTACTTGAGACAGGTTCTCTCATGGCATAACAGAAAACCTAATTCTTCCTTTGCTAAGAAAAACACCTGTATGATCTGATTACTTTCAATAGCCATAGTGATGCTGGGATTCATAAATGATCATCTATTATTTCTGGTCACTTGAGAAAACAAACTTGCAAGGAATATATTAGAGTGATATCTCTTTAAAATCAGTGGCATGAGATAATAAAAATCAAATGCCACAAAATCAACTGAAATTCTTATGTGGGCTTAGGATCCAAAAAGAGTCAGTTCAGAGAAGTTAACAGGTTATAGCTGTTAAGTAGTCTGCTGGTCTTCACTTTCAAAGGGGCAGAAAAATGTACCCTTTAAGACAATATTTACTTGAAAGTAATTGCAGCTTCAATTAGCAGCATTTAAGGAATGTAATTAACAACATTAATTTTTTTATATCAATTGACTGCATTTAATCAACTGAAAACAAATATCCTCAGTATATGGTCCTTTGGCAAGATTAATAAAAGTTTTATTATCTTACTAACATAGACTAAAAAAAAACATATAATGGCTTTGAAGGAAGGCTCAGAGTCGTTGAGATCTCTTAGCTTCTCTTTTCAGCCTAAAACTCGAGCTTTTTTCTTGGGCTTGGATTTGTAATATAAGCTGAGAGATAGCATTTTTTATTTATGATGTAAATAATTCGGGTTAAGATAAAATACTGTGAATATCTGCAGAAGCACCATGTGTTCATCCCTCTTAGAAAATGTTCTGGAATCCGTGTGTGAATACTTAATTCTTGACCAAATGCATTACAATCTGTGTCTTCTTTATTCTGAATTGGCGTGTATTATTTGTCATCAATGTAGCACTCTTAAAACTCCTCACAGTTCTTTGTCGTAAGTTTATGAAGGCCCAAACTCATTAATTGTTGATCATATGACAGTTTTTGTTTGTTTGGGTTTTTTTGAACTTCTGAGACTCATGTTATAGCTGTTCAGTCTGTTGACACCTGTGCTATAAGCAATGACCACCGCACAATAAACAAAAAAGACAATTCTCCTCCCTGGTAAGCACATATTATTGAATCATTATTAGAAAGGGACTGTGTCTGAAGAAACTTGAGGCCCAGAACACATTCAGGACCCATTCCAATTTTTCCCCACTGCTCCTGTGATCAGCCTGGACTCATATCCCATGCTACATCGCAGCATGTAATACCAGATATTTGCACTTTTGGAAAGGTCACTGAGCTGTCATACTACTCTGCAACAGCAGAAGATACAGCAGAAATGGTTGAGCCATGCATAATGTGAGGAACCAGCCATTCTGAAAATAAGCATGAGTTATGGTGAGCCTTGAAGTGCAGAGAGACTTGAGGTTTTCTCTTCATGATGCTGGCTCGGTTACCTCAAAGATTTCTTTGATAGTACTCCAATGTGTGCAGCCAGTGAATTTTGCCTCAAGCTGCCTTTGAAGGCTTCTTCCTACTTGGATCAAGATGTCAAAATGTCTTCAGTTCCTTTGACTCAGCTCCTGATTTAAGCAGTACTTGGCATATCTCCAGAATAAGATTAACTCCTGCTTCTTTTTAGACTGTGTTTTGCAGAGTTACCAGTACCTGGGCCACTGTCTCTAATTTTAAAGAGCAATGTGAAAATATAGCAACCAGTGAAAACATCAGGAAGCCAGCTTCACTGACAGATGGATTTTACTGGATTCTCTAGGTATTGAGATCAAATTAAAAAACTAATTTTCATTTCTTTAGCTTCAAATCAAAGTTCACTTCATGCCTGCAGTTTAGAGACAATTCCAGATATTAAACGAGTCAAAGATGTCCTTATGTCTTGTCTTGTCAAGAGAACTTCCCTGTGGCACCCTGCCTAATTGTGTCATACAGCCAGAGTCTCTCTCTCTCTTCCTGAAGCCTTATCAGGTGAGGGAAGCCACATCCTGATCCCATCTCACTCACAAAAATACTTCATCTTCTCACATGATAAGCATGGAATATAACAGAAACGTAACCCCCTGGTTCAGCAGACTGTCATGAGCCACCTTGTCTACAGCTCCATTAAGCTTACCAAGCTTTTTTATTCTTTTTAAATAACCAAATTTGATGTCTCCCTGAACTCTTACTGAAACATAATAGATGAAGCGGTGAGGGAAGAATGCCTTAATTACACCTGTAGTTCACTACAACTTTGCATCCCTCTGGACAAATCCTGTAGGACTTACCAAATACTCAAATTTAGAGGAAAGATTGTAAAAACAGGATTTTTCAAAACCTCAGGGTTACTCACTGAGGGGATCCTTCTTTCTTGCACTCACCAAGCAGTGCACTATAATGCCATAGCATGCTACTGTAAATGCTGTTTTCCAGATGAGATACAAAATCAGATTTTTACCAACTATGGTCATTAAAACAACTTTGTCACTGCTGGAAGATAGTTCCAGTTTGGACAGTTACATTCCTTTCGGGTATGGGGTAAATTAAACCAGTCTCAAACTAGGATTATTCTATGCTGATATGTTTATTTTATGTTTCATGTCACAAATCAAACAAGATAAAATGTAGCCTTAAATAGTGTTTGGAACATGATACCGTCCACAGGTCTCTTGGGAAGTCCTCCGGGGAATATTTCTTTAGACAAAGCCTTGCTGGGGACAAAGCTTGCACAGAAATTTATCCTACAGAAAAAGGTTTTGTTATCCCTGTCTTTCTGAGATACTAGGAATTTTTCCAATTATGAACACATCAATGAAATGACATCTTTTTCTGGATCATGATAAGCACACCCCTATAAGAAACTTGGCCTATATGTTTTCTCAGTTATTCTGATTCTACTTTGCTTTCCTAAAATATCTCTTATCATGTGCAGGCAAATTTTGCTTGCACAAAACATCTTGCAGTCCTCCCAGAATGCATTTCAATAGTGAATGAGGGCTCTCTGTGTGTTTAAAGCCAGATTCCCTCAGCTACATTTGGAATTTCCTCCCAAACCACAAAAAGAGAAACAACTAACAAATGACATTTATGGCACAATGTATAACACACACCAGATATATATGACATTTTTTATTTGGACTTCTCTAGCTAAACAGAAGCAAACAAATGTTTTATGAAATTCTCTATGGTTGCTATGGTTATTTCTATCATAATATCCACAACCAAAAGGATTATCTCAGGTCAAGACCTTAGCTCAGTGAATGCCCTTATTTAAACAGTAAGGTCATTTAGAAAAAAAAAAAAACAACAAAAAAAACAAAACAAAACCAAAGAGACTCAATAATATTTGATAATAATTGTTGTATTCTTGGCTAAATTGCTTTACAGCTGAACACCATAATTCTACTCCCAGTATTATTTTCCTCTAACCTTCCAGAATGATGAGTGTATCAGTTCCAGATACACTCCTTACGTGGAAATTCACACTCTTGCTGTTGTGGTTTGCAAGAACTTTCGATCCAGGTTCTACCAGGAACTTCATTGCCTTTTCTCTGTGTTTGAATATTTGCAGGCGTTTGGGAAAACAATTTAAGTACTCAGAAAATACCTTGTACAAACAGTGAAAAATCGGGACTGAATCCACTATGAAAGACAGTCCGAATTGAAAAGCAGGAAACAAAGGACATTTATAAAAGTGTACAGGCAGATTTCCATATAATCAAGGTACTTCTGCAACAATCTGTATCATGATTTGGAGCTGACATTAAGATCCCCTTTCTGTATTCTAATGTAATAATATCTTATTGCTTGAATGGCCATATGGGCTTAAAATTAGTCAAAATTCTGGTGCTGATTTCAGTAAGAAATAATTCTAAGTTTGCTATATAGTTAAACACTAAGTCAAATTTAAACTTCTCAAAAGCAAGCAAAAATGTATTTCTGAAGTTTCTGTCAGGGTTCTTTCAGTGTTTTGTGCCCAAAAGTACTCCAGAAAAATCTTTATTTGTATAATAAAAAGTTAGTCATAATCCAGCTGCCACTTGCACCAAAGGCAATTATTTTAGTTGGAAATGTAAAGGAATGGACCTGAAACCAAAATCCAGTTAAATAAACTTCTTAATGTAGAGAAATTCCCTTTCTGCCACTTTGATATCAGCCATATGTTTGATGGTTTGTTGTACCTGAAAAAGAAAAATATCAGGAAAAACAAGGGGAGTGAGTTGGTAACTAGCTGATATACAAGCTCTGAAAGACTACTGGGGAATGGAAAGGGGATTTTGTTATTTTCTTTTAAAGGAAAAAGACAAATGAGGAACAGATAGCGCAAAATGATTTGTTCCTACTCAGTGCAATCTCTCAGTGAGTTCATTTTCATTCTATGTCACTTGAGTGAAGCAGAGCCTTTGTGTGAGTTTCCAGGGCGAGAAGCAGAGGGGCAAGGAGAAGTAACACTTGTGTTCAAACCGAATCCAGTGGCATTTCAGGGACAAGAAAAAACATAGAGCACAGTTGTGGCAGTGATTAAGAAAATAATAACCCCCGCCCCAAGTCACGACACATGCTTCCCATATGTTTGCACTGGGAATTTGCCAGATACGGCAGGATCTGGTGACATTGCTGTATAGCGATTCAAGGCCTGAAAAAGCCTTCCTTCCCTTGATACAGTTGGGCTGGGGTAGGGTAGGGCACTGAAATGAGTGCTTGCTTCTTGTTTGATTTCCCACTGAAAGGAGAGGCATTAAATAAACCTGGAAAAAAGAACTCCCAACAGCACTCTGTCAGAAAGAGTATTTCTGCTAGAGCTGAAAAACTGGCGGAAAAATGTCCTCTTCTCTGAAATTTGGCCTTAAAAAGATAGAAAAGGGAGAGTCTGGTTCAGCATGTTCATTCAGCTCTCTAGTGCACTTTTGAAACGAATCCCCCGTTTGTTCCCACTTACCACACTCCGGTTCACATCATGGAGCGGTCTCTGAGTGAGTGAACTGGATTCCTTTCAGATTAAATTCAACTGGAAGATGTGCTCCAGAAGCACAGCTAATGTACTCCAAACAGTTTCGAATGTTTAAGCCATGGGAACAGACTGGAGCTAGTGTGAATCAAAACCCCCGAAAGCGTGTCTAGTACAGATGTCAGGTCCTCAACACCAACAGCTTCTCACTGCAGATCCACTCCTGGGCTGCACGACTTGCTCATGTGGACACAGCCAGAGCCTCCCATTACAGCTTTCCAGAACAAGCTGTTTTGATTTTAGAGTGACTCTTTTCTTGATTTGTTTTTAATATATAGTATATTATATAATACAAAACTCAAAACTGCAATACAATGCTTTGACTGACCTCAAACCATTCTCATTGTCTTTCATGGAGTCCTTTGAAATAACTAGGTTTCTTTCCAAATGTGAATGAGGACAAATTGTGAAATCTGAAAATCCTTTGCAATTCTAAATTCCTATGTTCCATACAGCTGCACAAGAGACCTGGATTTCCATGTAAATTATTACCTTTGTACTCTAAACTTCTGAAATCTTCAGGCCCCACTCAATCTGATGGTCAGACTGCCACGTGCAATTATAAATGATGGGAAGAAGCTGCTCTTCCCTCTGGTGTTCCCTACAGGACAGACCATACTTTATAGATTTCCTCTCCTCTGCAGCCCCCAGTATCTCCTGTTCCCATAGAGCGAGCATCTTTTGCACAGTTAAACCCTGCAGGTTACTGCCTATAGGCTGGCAGTCTGAGCTAAGTATTTGTGAAGGGAAATTACTACTTCACCCATGAACCCAGCACTTCACTAGGCAGCATGTTCCCAAAACTGCCTTAATAAAAAAAAAAAGAAAAAAAAAAAAAAGAAAAAAAAAGGTTTCTTACAATGGCAAAAACAATGCTTTAAAGATTTGAGAGTTCTCTAATTGTCTACATTGCTGTCTCTTTAAGCCAAGGAATGGACCCATGCACACATCTGGTAGTCAAAACTAAATGGAACCAGCTGAGAGAATACCCTCTAGAAATTAAATTGTACAGAAGATGGCTAAGCCAGAAGGACTTAAGTGAAAGGCTCTTTTTAATAACTCCCTTGCTTTGCACTCATGCCTTTTGTTTACTTTGTTTATTTTTGTAATAAGCAAAAACAAATTAAAATGTCCCAGTTGTTAACATTTAGCAAAATGTGTCCACTGTGCATTTAGGAGTGCATTTTCCATCCCATTTCACAATCAGGACGTCATTCATGGCCAGCAGTACTGCTCTGGAATCTTGGCCTGCAGCTTTATGAATTGATTTTAAAATGTAATGGAAATATACTGTATGTGCACAGTAGCCAACTCTTCCAATGTTAATAACTGGGACATTTTCATTTGGTTTTTGTTTATTAAAAAAGGCCTAGTCCTAGGAATAGCCATTTGACTCGTTGTGTGGAAACCGCCTGTAACTGCCTGCTTATGGAGCTTTCTTTAGCATGGCCCAGGCCACACGCAGCTTCCTTTGGCTTGTTTCATAAACTGCCAAACCATGGGGAGAGATGGGATGATGTCTTGCTTTCATTTTGCTAACAAACATCCTCTACACAAAGATTTTGTCAAGTTGGTAGTTTCTCCCCTTTCTGCCTGAATTTATAAACCAGATTTTTTCTAAATTGAAAGCTGCAAGCAACAGCTCAGTTCAACTCCTCTTCAACTCCAGAACAATTCTACCAAAGTCAATAGAAACTACAAAACTAAGTGTGCAAAGATGTACTTGTTGTACAGATACATTAGAAAATTGTTCATCAAGACCTCTGTAAAATGTTAGCATTCATTGGTAATTCAGGTATTTAATCCTGCAAAATATCAGAGAGGGGAAAATAGCATATTTTGAGCATTTATAACCAATAACAGACAGATATGTAACTGAAAATAGTAAAGGAACCCTTTCAGACTGTCTTGTGCAAAGAAAATATAAAGAAAGACATTTATCACTGATATTACTTCTGGAAAGGGAGTTGATTCTATGTGATACATAATAGTATCCTGCCACAGTATTCACAGCCTACAATACAGTCAAACTTTCTTTCACAGAAGAGACACAACTACTACAGGAATGTGGAAAATTAAATATTCCCACAGTGAGTTTGATGTAAGCTCCCTTTTTTGAATAGGAACAGCACCATTCAGGGGACCAATGACTTTAATGCAATCCTTCCCAATGTTTACACTACTCAGGTATTTGTTCCTCATATTGATGCATAACTTTTCTAAAACGTCAAACCATGTATCAAACACATCCTGATTAGCTGGTATTCACCATTGTGCATTTTTTTGTCCATGGTAACTATTGACATTGAGACAAGATGCTTGCTTATATTCTCTCCTTATTACTGATGTTTATTTATAACACTGCTGTTGCTCAAAGACATGATGGATATAGGTCACACCTGGCTTGCACTATGCCCCTGTACAGATGTAGCAAACATTGCAGTCCTGTCCTTGTGAACTCAGTTTGGCTGTAACAAAAGTGGAAAAAAGTATTTTGAATGAACAAGTTGCTGAGTACCACATTTTCGACATCCCAGATTTATTGTGCTGAATAGTCTATCCCATATTCACAGAATCACAGAACAGTTTCGATTGGAAAGGACCTGAAAGATCATCTAGTTCCAGCCCCTCTGCCACAGACAGGGACAGCTTCCATGAGACCAGGCTCCTTAAAAGACCTATCCCAGCTTGGCCTGGAACACATCCAGGGATGGGACATCTACAACTTCTCTGGGTAACCTGTTCCAGTGCTTCATCACCCTCAGAGTAAATTTCTTCTAAATATCCAATCTATACCTACACTCTTTTAGTTTAAAACCATTCCCACTTTTCCTATCACTATGTGCCCTTCAAGTTTATCAAAGGTTCTAGTGCAAAATGGTAGGTCTTTTAAACTAGTTTTAATTGGGCTGCAGATAGGAGAAAGTAGTGGGTGGTATAATAACACAAATAATTATTTTTATTGATGGATTTTAAGAAGTGGGGAAAAAAAAAAAAGAAAAATAGACTCAAATAAGGACATCAGGCTGCAAGGAACCTCTTAGTGATGCCCTGAGTGTCACAGGAATCCGAATATATAATCCTTTCCCTTTATAACATACTGGTAATTGCACTGAGAGTACCCAGGGAAACATATACATGTCCTTTGGAGAAAGTTTAGCTCTGCTCCTTAAAAAAAAATCTAAACAAACAAAACTCCATGTTTCAATCTGGTGGAAGGACTTCATAGGAAATCCCAGCTGTGGAACAGCAGCTCTCAACCTCTGGAGAGCTTGCAAAAGTTCACTTTGAGCTACCTCACTTCAGGCCTTGCAGTCATGAGACTGACATAAAGCAAAACCTCTGATGGGGTGTACATAAGTCCAAGTCTCTCAACCCCAACAACTCTGCTCTCCCAGTGGGGCTGGGCAACATGAAGCAAAGGAGAAAATAACACAAGCTGCCAGTCCAAGAGTGAGCAGAGTTATAAAATCGGACTCTAAAACCTTGCTTGCAGCAGTGCTTAAAACACAGTGTTGCACATATAGATGGGGAACAAAATCCCCTTGCCCTTCAGGCAAAGGCTTGTGGGAGCTAGGATGTACAGCTAGGGAAGAAAATCACCTATCACATGCTCGTTTTGCTGGTGATGCTTGCTGTTCCTTAAAACAGAATACTTGCCCTACTGACCTTGCAGTCTTAATGAGATTAATTCCCTTGGGCTGCAAGTGGGGAATTTGTGACATTTAACCATTGTTCTATTCTTTTCTTCTTTGAAAAGACTACAGATATCTCAGAGCACTTCTCTGTCCTATTCCTTACTATTGCTGTGGCTCTATGCCAGCAAAAAATAGTACTTCAGCCTCTCATTGTGATCCTGTGCCAAGTACAGCAATATGAAGGAAGCATCAACATAATCAGCACAATGTAGTGTCTCTGAGCCAGCAGGGATATGTCACAGCTTTATGTAGAATTCCCTATCTTTTTATTTTATTATAGAGACCACAGACTGGGATATTATGGGTCACTCAAAGGTCATGTTACAAAAAGCAGCTTCTTTATGGAAAGATGAGCCCCTTTTTAGAATACCATTAGATTATTTTCCTTCTCTCAGTTGACTGCATGAAGGTGCAGAATGAATGTTTGTTTTCTGAATTCCTTAAAAATCTTCTCTTCTTCCTGTACTTTTCCCCTTTGTCACCTGTTTGGAAAGAGGAACTTCTGCAGTTTAGAAAAAGACTTACCTCCCCAGCCCCACAAATGTAGCAGTCTTAGGCTGCCCTGTTAACCAGCAACCCCAGTGAAAAGCAGTAAGTCTTGGACCCCTATGTGCCTAAATTGTGTGTATATATTAGATTTGTGCTTCCAAGTCATGCCTCTGTGTGTGAAACTTTTATACTTACTGTAACATTTAAATTCCATTAAAGAGGATTTCTTATCTCAATAGTTCCCTTTTTCTTGTCTGTCAAGAACACTCATGCTCTAGTACTGCGTGAAATTATACCCACAGACCCTCTTGTCTCCACCAAAGGCCAGTGGAATTTAGTTACTGGAATTTTTTGTATTCATAGGATTCATTGTGCAAGACCTGGATCTACAATCATGAGGGTCTGAATCAGTGACCAGGATTTCTGTCTCATCTGCACAGTTTACAATAAAAGTCAGAGATACCATGATGTTCTCAGTTTCTGAGCTGTTGATAGACAACATAGTCACGCCACTGTAGTGCTATGGTGCTAATTTTACATTGTATGAAATGATAATGCAGCTACTTATGTCTAGAGAATGAGTCCTGTGAGGAGAAGCTGAGGGAGCTGGGATTGTTTAGTCTGGAGAAAAGGGATCTCAGGGGAGACATTACTGCTTTTGACAACTCCCGGAAAGGAGGGTGTGGTGGGGTGGGGTCAACATCTTCTCCCAAATAGCAAGCGACAGGACAAGAGAAAATGGACTCAACTTGCCCAGAGGAGGTCTAATTTGGACATTAAGAAAATTTTTTTCACTGAAAGGATTGTCAAGCATTGGAACAGGCAGTGCAGGCAAGTGGTAGAATCACCAGTCCTGGAGATATTTAAAACACATGTAGATGTGATGCTTAGGGACATGGCTTAGAAGTGGATATGGCAGTTTCAGGTTTACAGTCTGACTCAATGATCTTAAGGGTCTTTCCCAACCTGAAGAGTCCTATGATTCTACTTGTGGCTACATCATTCATACTTCTCTTGATACTACATTTTTATATTTCCATGCTCTTCCTGGCCCAGTCCTCTCCTCTCTTTGTTGCCTGGACATATGGCTCTTCCACTCTCCTTCTTCACTTCTGTTCCTCTCTTTTAGAGCTGGGACAATACTGTCTCACTTTTCCTTCTAACAACACAGAAGAACAGCAATAGTGGCAACTTATCAGAGGAGAAATTATATTTGACTGATTTCAGTGGCTTGGCAGAGAAAAACAGAAAAATGGATGTTGTTTAGTTTGAATCCAGGAGTGACTTTGACACAGACTTCCAGAGCATGACAATAACCAAATTGGTGAAAGATGGACTGTGTAAATAGATGATTGTGCAGGTGAAAGATTGGTTGTACCACCACTCAAGGGGTTGTGATTAATGGAATGAAGTCCACCTTGTGGTGGTTACTAGCGGTGTCCCGCAGGGGTTGATATTGGGCCCAGAAATTTTTAATGCTTTAATTATTGAGCTGATCACAGTGATGGGACAATCTTCAGGCAATTTGCAGTCTACAATAAATTGGGAGGAACAGGGCTGCCAGTCAGAAGGACTTCAACAGAGAATGTTCTGACTAGTCCCTCAAGAAGTTCAAAATAGGCAAATGAAAAAACCTGCATTTGGGATGAGTTCACACCATGCAACAGCGCAGGCTGAAGGCCAACTGGAGAGAAAGCAGCTTTGCAGAAAAAAAGACTTGGAGGTCTTGATGGACAGCAGGTTGAAGATGAGCCAGCAGTGCTCATATGCTCATTCCCTGCTGGGAATGGTCCCTGGATGGTGCTAACTTCAGAACCATGTTTGGACATTGTTTGAGAGAACACTAGCTGGCAAGTGCATTAAACATGATAAGGGCATTTCACAGTGTAACTGTACACATGATTATGTGCCAGGGCCTGGGACTGATGCCTGTCAGCATTTAGTTTGTTAGTATACAACTAACCTGTAAGTCTGTGAGTTGAGAGAGAGGGAGAGTGTTAACATGAGGATCCCATCCCACAACTGGAAACACAAGGGAGAAGTGTATTTCAAGGGTATTTCACCCTTGTCCAAAAGATTGAAAGGTAATGCTCACACCACGAGATCTAGTGATAGTTTGCTTGGCATTGGCATCATGGAAAACTCAGGCAGTGCTATCCAGCCCCAATATGAACAATGGGCAGGCCAATACTTCCACGAAGTGTCGCTTTTCCATTTTTGCTGACTTTAAATATCAAATTCTTCCTTTCCTCTAGTCTATTCCTGTCCCAGCACATTTTGTGTCGCTTTTTAAAGTCCAACCTACAAATAACATGTGGCTGTTTTTTTTGAAAAACTGCTTCATTTGTTCAAAATGTCCAGAAGTGTAACATACCTTGTATTAATGAAAGGTCCTGGAGCTACTGTGCAAATATGTACATGTGGGTATTGAATGGCGCCAGTATTGCAGGACTGTTCATCAAGAATTGATGTATGCCTGGAAGTCTTGGATATGGACATTTGCACCATGAAACTCAGTCATGGGGTAGTCAAGGTCTTCTAAACAGCCTCAGACTTCACGCATTTTCACAACAAATCTCATGTTTATTCTGACTCATTGAATTTAGACAATATAAGGCAAAATCTGGTGTCATCTGAGAAATCCCTCTGCTGTCCAGTGACTTCTCCTTCTTCTGCCCAAGGAGACAGCTGGGACAAACTGCTCCTCTTCCTCTCCCTCAGGTGGGCCTCACTTTCCCCTTCTGTTCTTGCAAGTAAGGCTGCTCTGTTCTGAAACATATGACTAATCATGCAAGTGCCCCTAAACTATTACAATATATATTAATTTAAACAGGAATGAGATTAGGTTTACAAGCTATCCCCTCCCCCATCACATATTTGTTACAATTTCCTGCTATTGTTGCAGATTTCTTTTATGAAGCAATAGAAAACTTTGATGTAGAATTAACTGAATCTGTTTTACATATTCAGTTTTTGTTGGCAGTGGTTTTATGCTCCTGGCTTTGGTCTCAATGCACTACGTACACCGAATGGGAATTTTCAAACATTAATATATACATTTTAAATAAGGAAGAAAATATAAACGCTAAGCCCACCTACTGCTTGTATGGCAACACTTAATAGGGTGATTTCTTAACATGCAGGAGTATGGACTTAATTACAAAAGTACTGTAAATCCACTAGTGCTCTATGGTAGGTTTTACTTACACACACATACACACATTTGTGGATGTACAGAAGCTTCTATATTGAGTGAGAAAGAACTAAATTTAGGCCAGATGTTTGCCCTCAGACAAAAGGATAAGCAAACTCTCTATAGATGTTAGAAATGAAGATGGTTAGAAATATGTTTTTAACTTTTAGAAAATACTGAAATATTGAAATTTAAAAATTCTTTAGCTTAAAAATCCAACCTTTCTTCATGGCTTCCTGTTTTCCTACATTCCTCCTTGCCAGCCTGCTCACCTATGTATCTTCCTAGTTCTCCACCTTCTTATTTTTTTCTTCCAGTAGATTTATTAGAGAAAAGAAAGACCACAGAAAATAGTACAAAAGATAAAAATCCACCATATCTCTTTCTTTCATTTTGTTTTGACAAAGTGCACAAAAAGATTTATTTCCTAAGGTACTAAGATTTGAAAGTTCTTCATACTTTCAGACTAAAAACTATAGATATTCTTTTACAGGGTTGTAGTTTTGTCAACTGAACAAAGGAAAAATGGGGATAGAAAAACAAAATCAGGTTGCAAAGGAAAAAAAGTAAACTAGCAAGAGTGCATTTTCTTTCCTTTCCTTCACTTTTATTGTTTATTGTTCATGTTCTTCCTTTAGGAATGGTAGATAATTCAACCCACAAAAAAATCTGGAAAAGAGGTTTATATTGGGTTTTTTTCCAAATTTTTTTCTCAGTGAAAATAAATCATCACAACAACATCTTCATGAAAATACTAATTCTGAAGATTGTCAGACTGACATATAATAATGCATTGACTCCATTCACTCAAACTGTAACCCCTTATGTGACATTTCTGCATCAGGAGTTTAGCTTCCTTAAACTTCCTTTGTAATGAATACAGTAAGATGAGTACTAGCATAAATTGGTGCAAATCTGAAATTAACTGAGGTTTTCTCTCATAATAATGAATATATTTTTATTAGAATTTTTGTTTAGCATCTTTGCAACTGAAAAAAACAAAATAACAATCCTTTCAAAAACTTAATAAAATTGAATTTCTTTTAGAAAATAAGAGCTAAATAAATGTGGAGTTGGTTAAAATATCTGAATTGGTTAAAATATCTGAATTAGTTAAAATAGTTGTGTTGAAGGTACTGATTATCACCTATTATTACACCCCTAATTTTACTTATGCTCTAGACAAGCTGTTTTGAAGAAAGATATCTTGAAGTTAATTCTGCCAATACCCACTTTTTCCTCAGTAGATGTTAAAAATGCATCAGCACAGAGAAAAATATTTAGACAATTATCTGAGACTGAATTAGAAAAAAGTGATAGTCTAAGACCATGTTCCCACATCTTGATAAAAGTTTGCTGTTCTGATGTCAGGAGGACAAGGAGAATAAGGATGATCCTGTTTATGTGTGAGCTGACCTAAGTTCAATATTTAGGCATGAATTCATCTCCTCAAAATAGCATAAGTTAAAGTGATTGGAAGACATATTGCAACTGTTTCTGTTTTTCTTTCCAAACACTTCCCAGAGAAATAATTGACACAAATGTTGGAATGGGATTTTCCTCACTTTTTGCTTTTTTCAAGGGTAATGTACTGAAATTATATAAAGAAAGGAACTTATGAGAATGGCAATATTTTTCCTCTCTTTTTGCCACCAAAAAGTTTTCTTCAAAATGAGAAATTTTAAAATATTTGACTTGGAAATACTTTACTTCTTTTAAAAATGATGTAACGTTCCCTACATAATAAAAAAATAGTTTATATCAATTTGTTTCAGGCTCTCACGTCTCTGCATATTGCATTATTAAAGCTGTGTAACACCAAAGTAGAAATTCACATAAAAGTTTATTCGTAATATTCCTTTTCTTGTGTTCTGTTCCTAGTTCTGTTGGCAGAGGTGGGGGAGAAAGGGTGGGTTGTTTAGTAAAGATCAGGTTTGGGGGAAAGGAAAAGGAAAAACAGAGGAGTTCACCTCATCCCAAAGCTGGCACTCAGAAAAGCACACCCTGCCAGTGGTGGCCACTGCTCTCTGCTGGCTACGAGAGGAGCTGGATGCCTGGTCCAGAGGTGCACACCTGAACCACTGAAATCTAAAGGTGAGCTGAGAGTTGCTCATTGGTCCTGTGACATGGAAACAAGGGGGAGCCCAGGCTCTCTCTTGCACTTGTATTTGTAGCACCAGAGTTTAGAATGACAGAACAATGCAGGCCACTGGTCTAATCATCTCCATAACAATTATCAAATCAGAAAATCACAGGATGGTTTGGGTTTGAAGGGACTCAAAAATCAATCAGTTCCAACCCATCTACCATGGGCAGGGACACCCTCCACTAGACCAGGTCACTCAGAGCCCCATCCAACCCCACCCTGAACACTGCCAGGGATGGGACATCCACAATTTCTCTGAGCACAAGACATATTTCAAATGGGAAAGTTCTGCTGCTCAGGTGTAGAACATGCACATGGATGATGAAATATGTTGAAGGTGAGGACCCATCTATCCTTTCCTCAGAAGAAAAGTCAGGGGAGCACTCAAGCACAGATTGAACCCAGAGCCTGGCATAAGTTAGCCCTGTCTGTAACTGCTCTCTTTGGAATCTGGGATCAGTAACTGTGAGGTGGTTGAGCTGGATTGTGTCTCTGTAAAACTATGGAAACGTTACTTTATGGGCCTCTTGTTCCCTGAATAAGCATGCAGCTGACATGCCTTTGAAGTACATGCAGCTGCACATATTTACCCCTTTTCAGCCTGATATGCAACAGGAGATTTATATTTCTCTTCTAACTCTGTGCTTTTCTTCTCCCACAGCTCTCATCTCTAATTGTTTTGCTATTAATTAATAATATACTACATAGGATTAGGTAATCAGGAAAATTGGCCTCATTTACAGCAGTATTTACTACATTTATCTTTGTTTTTATACTTAAATTTCATGTTTCATTCCAAGGTTTTACAGCCACATTTTTATTTCCATGTCTTTGCTAATGAAGACTGTTTGTGGCCAAAATACAGGATAAAATAAAACTTTATGATCTTAACTGCAAGTTGGTGTAGGGTCATTAGATTTGGCAGTCAAGCTATACTTACTTGGAGTTCGATATCCAGTGATTGTTTCCAATTTGATCCACTTGGGCATTCATAACAATAAATGTTAAGCTTTCCTATTTTACAATACTGTAAGTTCCAGGGAAGCGTTAAGATTAAATATATGTTCAGCTTTTCCTTCCTTGAATTAATTTTTGGGATTTTTTTTTTTTTTTCTCTCACTGCTAGTGAAGCTGCCTTCCTGAGGGATACAGAAGGAAACTTTGATTTCATGGAACAACACCATTTTGAGCTTTACAGTTAAACAGAGCTGAATCACTTTAACACGAACATAGCATCTATATAAGAAAACTTGTGCACTTCCAAACTAGGTCTAACAATTCAAAAAGTGACACTAGTTTTCTCAAGTAAGCATTGACCCATTATATCAGCATAATTTTACGAAATGACTGATATAATCTTTTAGAGCAGTAAGAATCTGATCACTTGTGTTTTCTAACAGATACATTTGGCCTTTTTTTGTGAAGTAAGGGAGCTTTTTTGGCTTGGCTTTGGTGCTTTTCTACCAGTCCCTATATTTACAGCTTTTTCCTTCTACTATATAACCAAATAATCTTTCTTCATTTAGATTTAAAGCTTTGGCATTTTCTTTTGATTTTTACTACCTCCCTGATATTTAGGATTCATAGCAATAATTTACAAATTTAATATTTGTAGGATCTGATGACTCTGTTTCTTGTTTATTGTACCATTGTCTAGAATTTCACTATCTTTTTCTCTATCAGTCCACAAAAAACACTGTGAAAACAGCTGTCAGTATTTAGTTGGCTGTCTAAATACAGATGCCATCTCAATGCATGGTAAGAATTAGAGACTTTAAACACAGGATGAGTTTTTGTGTGTGTAGGTGCAGCTGTTTTTACACTATTTTCAAACAAAATGTTTCAAAATGAGGTCAGTGATTGCCAAGTTCAGATAAGTTAGAGGTAGAACTCAACAACTCCTAACAGAGTTCTTTCAAGTCCAACTCAATTTTCTCTATTGAGCAGTAGTAGATCCACAATATTGTTTTCCCCTTATGTTACTCCAATGCCTCTTATCTGTGTGTGTCCAAATTTAGAAGAATTACTCTAAGAAATTATGTGGATTTACTAATAAGCTGAGGTTTTTTTTTTATTCTGTAATATCTTCCACAGAATTCGTATATGAGCTATTCTTGCAGGCAGTGTTTTGTCACCAGCAATAGTTAGCATGGCTTGCATATTTTAAAAGTAATCCATTGATAAACAGCCTGACAAAAAGCTTCTAAAAGTTACCTGTAGTACAATTAAAAAGGATAATTTTGATCTTAAAACTCAGGAGGTGAGCTATGACTGAAAGCAACCAGGAACATGCGTTTGTCCCAGTGGGTGTGAAAGTCTGGACCTGGCTGCGTAGTCATGGTCAAATTGTGAAATGTGACCTTCTCAGACAAATGACCATGCAAACCTGAAAATATGAGTCAGCTGCTTCAATCTGTTATCAATAACTACCTTCTAATTCAGTATTTAACGCACATATTTATTTAAGGGGACAAATCCTGCCTATCTATGTTTAGGCAAGAAAAGTTCCTGTAGAAGTGTTGGGAAAGTTCTAAAAAAAAAAATAAAAAAAATTCTTGCTTTGATATGAGAATGAGGCTGTCATGCAGGGATCAGATCAGCTTGCCAACTGACCACAGCTTTGAAGGCCAGCGGCGTGCTTTGCACATACTGTGAGCCACTGACTTCATCAGATAAAAGTTTAGTAGTTCTGAATAAACTTAAAACCTGAATCATGAGCTCTGTGTTGACATGAGCTGCTTCCTCTAAACAAATTTTAAAGCTCCTAACCAGGTTTTTTCTTTGGAGAAATGGTATTTTTAGGGAATTCCTGAAGTTCCTTATCCATTATTCTCCACTCTACCTAGTTTAAAATATTTCTGATACTCTGAGATCGTTCAAGGTTCAGTGAGGATGACAAAGCACAAACATGATTCTGAGTTTAGTGATTAGAGATTTCATAATGTTGAAGGGAGATCTTAAAGACAATCCATTCTTTAAAAGAGTGGGTAAAATATAGACACATGGAAAGAATACAGGAAATGACGTAGGTCCCCAAATCATTAAATTATGTGGTTGTATATCAGCCTGTAATATCCTTTTGTCCTAATGACCCTTTGTATGAAGAACTTGAGAACTAGAAGA
This sequence comes from Pardalotus punctatus, assembly GCA_013400915.1. Lineage (NCBI taxonomy): Eukaryota > Metazoa > Chordata > Aves > Passeriformes > Pardalotidae > Pardalotus > Pardalotus punctatus. The sequence continues at coordinate 1,002,992 of VZTX01051095.1, read as the reverse complement.
TGAGAGAACTCCTTTGACCCACAGATTTATTTCCATCCTTTTCAGCCTCCTTACTTTGAGTTTTCTGATGGGAGACAAGAGCCATGGGTTCAGATGTCCAAGAGTCTAAAGAAAGAGCAGAAGTGGCATCCCTCACAGCCTAGCCAAATGTGGAGGTCACTGACCAAGATAAGAGTTTTATGTAGTCAATGTCAAGAACAAAAGTCATGGGTGTTTCTGTTTTCCTTGAAAAGCCTGATGCACTCTTTCACTATAATTCAAATGTGCTTCCTATAAAACATCCAAATCTGTCACATATCAATATAAGGATGAAAAAAAATCCAGATGTGATTTGGAACCATTTTAAGATTTTTTATGTCCTTGATGAAGGCCAGGAGAATTGAAGGAACAAGGACACTGAGTCTTTAACCTAGTTTGATACCTTAGGGCACTGGTAGCCTTTAAGGGCATGTGAACAGCCTGTCGGGAGTCAGTGGTGGCCACCAACAGCAAGCTTCAACACCTCCTTGACACCTCCGACTCCTCTGGGTCAGAGGGACTCTAACCTCTGCTGTCAGGGCTAAAGTCCTTCTTGACTTTAGCCGGGCCAGGATTTTACACATATTTTAACTGGCAAAAGCCATAGCTGCACATGGCCTTTACCTCTGTGTACACAGCACTGCAGTGAAGGCGTGAGGCTAGAACTCAAAGGATGTGAGGTCAGTTCCCAGCTCTGCAGAAGTTTTCCCCCTACAGATGTTTTCCCCAGAAGTTTCTGGCAAGGCACTTGATCTACCCTGTGTTTTCTCCCCTTTTTTCATCATTTATCTATTCTCATGGATTCTTAGAGTGAGTCTCTGTATTTATCCACATATTTGTCGCTTGTTTTTGTTGACATTTTTATTTGTAGTACAAATAACATTTATCTAAAATTTGACTTTACTAAGTAATCCATGCCAATACCATAATACATTAACAACATTTATTTTCAGATCACCAGAGCATCTTATGTTGCCTAACTTTTGACATTTTGTCTGACCAACTAGGCCTGAGAAAGCCAAAAAATGAGCCTCTGCTCTCTCAATTCATGTGAAGCCACTTAGATGTCTCTTAACCTTGCTCCCCCTGTGTTTTTGCTACCACCAGGTAAAGATACTCATGAAACTCCTGGGGTTTTTTTGAGACCTCTCTAAGCTTTGTGAAGACAAACTAAAAATATGCATACGTATATATACGTATATTAAAAATCATGGTTGGTGACTCTGCTTTTCAAATGGAGCTCTTTGTGGGATAAGGAGATCACAGTTCACACATCATTTTTGCAGATACCAATAAACCAGTTTCAGGGTTTGCCTGTAAAACAAGATTCATCTACAGACTGGAGAAAAAAACAACCCCACATTTAGTTAAAGATAATCAAGTCAACCATACCTATCCCAGGGTACAATGAGAGTCTCATGGACACATCTCAAGACTGGTTCTTCACCTGTTGAATACAGATTAAATTTGACCTATTTTCCTGACCTGAATAGTCCTATTGCTGTGTATCTGATGATATTTAGTGTGCATGGTTGCTTTACCCTACAGTCTAAATGCCTCCATTAGATTCAGCATGAAGAGCAACCCTGAAGACAACAATGAAATCTGAGCTACGTAGACAGCGGGAAATATTTGCAAGCTGTGAGAGGACCAGCAGTGATACTTAAACAAAACATCACGTTTTGCAGGAGAACACTGCATGCTGATCACTTATGAACTAGACCCCCTCCCCTTTCTCCCAGAGAGGAGACAGTGTTCATCCCAAAGAACACAGAGATCTAAACTACAAAAAGGAAAAAAGAAAAATAAAAGCACTTTGGGAAGCTTCCCTGCACTAAAAGGACAGATAGAGGCATCTGAGAAAGAATGAGAGATCGAAGGAGGCAGAGATTGAAGAGGAGGTGATTCTCGCTGCCTGACTGCAGGCATCCGTTTCAGCTTCTTATAGACCACTGAGACAGCAAGGCTCCTGCAGAGCTCCCTTTGGGCTCTAGGTTTGATTACTTTAGAGGAATTGGCTTCCTACTTTAGGATAGCTGGGCTACCCTAAAGTGAATCTCTCCCAGATTATTACCTTTTAAGAACATGACTAGGAGGCTTTTATTATCTGTGATATTTACTTGCATCATAAACCAAAAAAGCAGCAACGGGTTTAAGAAAACTGGAATAAAAAAGTAATAATGTGCTACTTAATAATGTCTTGGATCCTTGTGTGTAATCTCAGATTTATTGATGATCCTCCTATCTTACTTCTGTAGGATAATAGAAGTAATTTTGCACTTTTTCAGGCTGGTGCCTAAGAGATAAAATCCAAGTTGAGACAGTGAAAGGTGAGGAGTAGTCTTGAAAACAAGTCTGAGTTGCCTGAGCCAGATGATCTGTACACTAGCTATCCACTCCTTTGGCTGTTTTCTCAGCTTCAGCCTGAGCTGAAATGTTCAAGCTACTTAAGCAAGGGTGAACTGACCAAAGGGCCTGGGGAGACACCAGCAGATGCTGGGTGTGCTTGAGAACCCAGCTGAAGTTTGTGTCCTGGACGTCTGGTATTCATGGTGCAGGCTTGAAGGCTAACAGCTTTTTGCCAGGTTAACAGCTTTTTGGAGTGCAAGTCTGGTGCTGAGAAAGTGCTGAAATCCCCACTGAAGAGGCACCACAGAACCTCAGTGTCAGTGCAGCTCTCCCTCTGGCGCACGGAAACATGGGGACTTGGAGGGAGTGCGAGAGTATCCCAAGAAGCTCAGATTTTGCCTGGGGTGTTTTGTTGAGAGTAGCTTTCCTCCACTGTTAGTCCCACAAGGTTCAATTGTGGTATCAGATCCTTGTCTTTTCTTTGCCCTATTCTTCCTGCCAGCAATTATTCCACACTCAGACCAAGCCTAATTTTTCAAAATCAGCTTGCTAGTGGATATTCGCTAAATCATTCAGACTCAGGGAGGGCATTTGAAACATGCTCTCTACTTTCTCCTTAATCCATCAGGTTTTTTTTTAATACTATCGCCCACTGAACAAATTCTTCAAACACATTACTGCTTATGGGACAGCCATAAAATTCTTTCTGTCTTGTTACTGTCTTGTTACTAGCTCACACATTTGATCCCTCCATCAGAAACACAGTCAGAAAAAAGCTCCTATTAGAAGTAGCTAAGAGTATCACAGGTTTGTATCCATCAGGAGATGGCTATTTTTTTAAAATGCAAAAATTTTGTGTAGGAGTTTACTGGACCAATAGGAAATAAAACAGAGCATTTACAAGGGCAGTTTACTACTTCAAACATGTTGCAAAAATATGTCAGTAAAGATAAAAAAAGGGACTAATCCAAGATGGTGCAATAGCTTTCATCATTCAGTCTCATAAATGTCTAATCCCACTCACAGGGGATAATCCCACGCTCAGAGAAAATAAACAGACCATGTTTATTTTAATATAAAATCCTTTAAATTGTAGTGTTGCTCTTTTCTTGTACACCGCTAATTGTTTTATGTCACCCTTGTGAGCCCAGTTTCCACCATGGCATGTTTTCATACCATTTGACCCAGTTCTATGACTATTTCATCGATTAAAGAAATAAAGGTATTGTAATACATTTTTAAGGCATGTATATGTTTCCATGAGATATCCATTCCCCACATTTCCCAGATTTTCTGAGTGCAAGCAGTATTTTCCATTTGGTTTCATTTTCTGTGGGTCTTTTTTTTTCTGCTTGATGCGTACCAGAGTCTTGGCTATTTGAGCAAAAGGAAATAATTTAATGGACAGCAATCGTGATCCTGACCTTCTGTCTGGACATTAGGTGTTTCACATAGTTTAAAAGTGAGCAGAGTAGTTTCATGCCAGTTGCAACTAAAGTTTTGAGAGTTTCTGTGATAAAATGGTTCCCAGCCTTGACAATATAAGAGCATGGAGCTGTGGTTTCCTAGATCCAGCCCAGGAGGGTAAGGTTTAAAGGTAATAATTTTCTCTCTCAGAAATATCTTAATTTAGAAAGCCTGCACAACCTGGTTGTGGTGGGTACGTAACTGGAAATCATTCGCCTTGTCCAGCTCTACAGACATTTTTTGGGGGTATGGTGCGAGGATTACAGATTTCTGCTTCTCTCATCTTTCCTGTCCTGCATAAATAAGGCCTTTAACAGTTAAAAACAAAAAGCAAAAAACAAAACAAAACAGAACAAAACAAAACAAAACAAACCCAAAACCAACCAACCAACCAAACAAAAAAACCAAAAAACCAAACCAAACAAAGCAAAACAGAACAAAACAAAAAAACAGGAACCTCCTTCTCTATAGTCCCAGAAAAAAGTCACAATTTGGTACAAAGTTTTCATCTTGTAGACAGAGAGTTACCATTCCCCATTCCAAAATACCAGTATTGCGATGATACCTCTGTCACTAAAAAAAAAAAAAAAGTTATTTTACCCCTTAGTTTTGATCTTAAAACTCAAAATCTTTCAAAATACGCTCCCGTTATAGCATAAATGTGATGAACAAAAAGAAAACAGTCTTGCACTCCTCTCAGGCCCTCTCAGTTCTCCACCGTGGTTGAATTTAAGCATGGCTTTACACAGAATATGTCAGGAAGATAACTTCTGTTCATAAAGCTGTGTGGGATGTACATGGGCTAGGGGAGGGCAGCAGGGGACTGATCTCTTGAGAGAGTTCTCCATAATTCCAAAGTGCATGCTTATAATTTATGCATATATATATATATCTATGCACATATTTGTGTTTAGATCTCTGCCTGTGTGTACAATTATATGCAACTGTGTATAAATATTAGGCAAAACGTGGTAACCTAAGTAATAAAATTCACACACCACAATGGGATGAGCACTAAATTGTGTGCTATTTTATCAGCACCCGACAGGAAGTACTTTTTAATCACATTTTTTTCCAGGACTGTATATTTCCCATACAACATTCAAAGTATATCACCAGATTTTAGTAAGAAATTTCAATGTTTTTATTACATTCATATGGGAAACATAACTTTGCATTCTTACATGTTTACTGTACTTACATAATACCCCAGTTGTCAGGAAAAAACAGAAAAATACTAAAAGAAAAACAGTTTAGATTAAAAGGCTGAGCCCCCTATGGATATTCTCAGATCCATGAAATTCTTTCTTCTCAGGATTTCTCTGATGGATGTGGAGGCTCATTGCCTGGTCATAACACTGACAGGAAACCCCACACCTTTAACAGGATGACCTCAAATAAGCTGCTGAGTTTTCAGACCCCTTTTCAGACCTTTTCTCCTGAGGCCAGTGGTGCACTCTGGGAACATTAAATTTCATAGTGCTCTTCAAAAGGGAGCCAGCCCTGCACTCCTTAACAGCAGTCTTCTCTGCCTCAGGAATTAAAGACAGTAGGAATTGACCTCAAAACAGAACTTTTCCCCAGAGCTGATGAGAATTTTCTTTGCCCTATCCCTGTTGTTTTACATGCCATGTACTAGCTGGTTCCCCCGCTTCCCTATGACCCCAAGGGCAATTCCATTTTTTTCTATGTTTTACATTTGCAATTTACTGGCATTTTGGGTTCCTTCATAGGCAACTCATAGTAGTTACACTGGGTTTGATAATCAATTACATTAAGGTCTCTTTGCATTTAGTTTATAAGAACCCTTTACACTGCTGGAATAATATAAATGGACCTCGCTGTAAGTGAAAATAATCTCTTTGTTTTTACATTTTCCTTCAAATGTTCTGTGTTTTTTCCCCTACATGAAATAGAAAAGCCATGACAAAGAATGTGGTCCATCTGTCTCTTCCCTTAGGAAGGAATGCCTTGAGAGCTTGTGCTATCAAAGTTTTATTGTTGCTCACAAACTAGATCTTAGAAGCATTTACTGGATACAATAGAACATCATTAAAAAAATTAAACTAAACTACAGTTGCCCAAATAAATACACAAAGTACATTTTGTGATCCATTACCTCATTTTTATTGCAATTATCCACTTTATTGCTACTTTGCAGTTCAGTAATTTTTCATGGGTTTTCCAGTCATTAGTGACAATTAACAAAAATGAACCACAAAAATGATAAAACCACAATAAAATGGGAAATCTATTTTAAAACTCATTTATCTAAAAGAGTGCTCGGTGTTCCTCGTCAAGGTATTAGGGTTGTTACTGACAATCCATGCTTTTGGAATAATGATGTCCTCTAGATATGATAAAATTACTGTGTATATCCAACAAAGTCCAACAAGGAAGGAAGGAAAGCAGATGTGGCAGTTATTCAACATGCCAATGAAAAAAACTTGCTGTTAGAAAACTTTCTAAATTTTTCTATGGAAAATTGAGTGGTTCTTTCCTAAAGCATTCTTTGCTTCCTAAGAATTGTGTTTTGGTGGGGGATTTTTTTGTGGGTTTTTGTTGTTGTTATATTTTGATGGTGTTTTTTGGATTTGTATGTGTGTGTGTGTGTTGCTTTATATTCTTTTTGTTTTAAAGAGGATACACAAAATTGTAAGACCATTCTTTCAAAAACTGAAATACTGTTTCAAGTGAACTGCTGTGCCTTTTGTAACTGGAGTTCCCAGATGTCTGATATTGACCTTGTTCATTAATGGTACTTGTCTGAAATCTTCCAGAAATTTTCCAGGTGAAACAGCAATACACCCAGCCATTAATAACATGAAGAGAACTGCCTGGAGGGAGGTTGAGTTAGCCCAAATGATTTGAAACTCTGAGGGAAGAAAAGGGGCCTCTAGTACATTAGGTGCATTTTCCCTACTATTCTCATAACACTGACTTCCACAAAAGCTGGTATTCAACTGAAAAAGTAATTGTTTAAAACTTAAAAATAATTGAAATTATATAGATTTTTAAATTTATAGATTGGCTTCCATTTTTAAGGACTCAAACATAGTTTCCAGCCATCCTGCTTCATAGTTATCACCTATCAAGTGGAAATCAATAGGGATTCTCAGTAAGGAATTAATTGAGAAAAAGAAAAAATGATGGGACTAGAATCTAAGGAAAAGCCTTTTCATTTTTGTGAAAATCAGCAAGAACTTTTCAAACTCTTTACTTGCTCCTGGTGTTACTGTTTTGAAAAATAAACAAAAAGAACAGAGACTTATTTTCATAGTTTTAAATAAGGTGTAAATTCTAGATTAATCCCAGTTCATGTATGCAGCTGTGTCATTTTAATATGAACCAAGGCTTGCTTTGGTCTAAAGGCAAGAGATGGACTTGTTTAGAAGAGTGTTCAATTTCCAGTGATCTGATTTAGCCTTTGCAGACTCCTGTATCTTTATATTGATATCTAATTTAAGAATCTTCTGCAAGTACCTAAAGTTAAGTGCACAAAAGATCTGTATCCGTGAGTATTATAGCGGGAATGCAGCTTCTAAAAATATTAAAAGAAAACCCTCAAACATTCTGGTACTACCCCAAAGCAGAATGTTCCATGCTTGATTTTTCATGATTAATGAGTTTTTTCTCTAGAGTGACAAGATCAGAGTCTTTGGACCACCAACTTCATCCCTTTAGAAACCAAAAGAATCCACTCTGAGCAGGTGGCTGCTGCATGTGAAGCAGTTGTCTGTGAGCAGCAGATCAGATGAACACAGGGTGTGTTGTAATGGATGAGGAGGCCAGCAGGAAATGGCAGATCTGTGGACCACTCATGTCCCATTTGAGGTATCTTCAGAGAGGTGCAAATCAACCATCTCCAGCTTTAAAAATGGCATTAAAAAGTTTCATAATGACAATTTGGAAAACTCATTGACAGCATATGCATGACTTACTTGTGGTACGTATGCTTTTGCACGATTACAGTCTATGCTGTCATTTGTGGCATTGCTTACATTTTTTGTTGTTCAATTTTTGTGTTTTCAATAGTGCATTCTCTTTAATTATAGTATAGTGTCCCCTTTGAGTAAGAAAAAACATAACTGAAAAAAAAGCAAAGGACTGGAAAACAAGAGACGAATGCAATTGTTCTCAGCTCTGATGCAATCCTTCATGAAATTTTAGAAGATTCCTTTATCTCTGGAACTTATCTTCCCTGTCTGTAAAACTGAAGTACTGCTTCTCCCTCTATATTCTCCCATCAAAGAAAGGATAAGGAAAATAATTAATCACTTGTGACATTTTATTGCTCTTACAGTCTATGTCACTGGAGTGCATTCTGATAAACCCAATATATTTTAGTCTAATCATTACATTATACTAATAAAATAAATAATAAATAGTAAGTGTAAAAACTCAGTCTTTGTCCCAGGGACGAACTCATGAAATCTGCCCCCTAAGAATTAAATTATTTTTGCCACCACAACAAGTTGACTGCATCCTACTGTTTATTGAAATAATTCCAGGTCCAGGCCAGACTGTAAACTCTGCAAGAGTCACTCAGGAGAGAGTTCATTTGCTTGGGCTGTTCAAACCACTCAAAAGAAGGGATGGCCAAGATCCAGCTCCACTGATGCCATTTAATATATTAGTATAGACAAAGCCTTTAAGAAAGGATGGGATGGGATAGGATAGGATGGGATAGGATAGGATAGGATAGGATAGGATAGGATAGGATAGGATAGGATAGGATAGGATAGGATAGGATAGGATAGGATAGGATAGGATGTACAAGTCTGCAGAGTTCCTTAGGACTCCAGCAAATCCCAGTTATTGATAAATAAGAAAATGTACATTGGATAAACTAAGCTTTTTCCTTCAGCAGTGATTTCTGCTACTGAGAAAACAGAGCTTACTTTCAGAGATCACAGTGTGTAAATGAAAATGAGGATACAGGTGCCTTAATACTTGAGCTGGGGTAAGTTTTACATAGCTGTAAAATGAGTTTCAGCTTTTAAGTTACTGTCTTTTTCCTTACAATAATAATCTCTTCACTTTTACAAGCTCTATATTATTTTTAGGTAAGAAAACACTATAAAGTTCATGTTTTATTGTTCCTTGCAGTTATATAAATTACATTTGGCCAAAATAAATGTAATTCCTACTGTGCGAACTGAGAACCTAGAATGTTGATTTTCCTCAAGTTATAAACAATGTGAAGATATGTTATACTGGGTCACAATTTTCCACTGTACAGCAAAATATATAACTCACTTTTAATAACAAAACTGCATATATCATTAAAGTTTCCTACTCCATGGAGCACATATTGTGTTTCTCTGCACAGCAAGGGATATCCTTTCTATGTATCTCAATTTCTAAAATATTGTTTGACTGAATGAAAAATATTTTAGTGATTCAATAGTAAAACAGCTGTCATTTTGAAAAATTATTCAAATTAGTCTCTATTTTTATCAATAGTATAAAATTCTTTTTTCAGGTCCTTTTCTTTTTTTCTTTCTTTGTATATCTAATATTGTTCCTACCCCTTTCATCTTCTTTTGCCATAGTTTTTGTAAAGAGAACTTTGGCGAATTTTTTTTTTGGTGGCTGTCGGAAGTTAGAGGTCCTTCCTAAATTTTAACAGGCCTAGCTAGGAAATCCATGATGTTCATTATGATAGTTTGATTCATTAAGTTCCTAATTATGGGTTTCCAATCCCCAGACTTTCCCAAAATACAGGATTTGCTAAAGCACTCAGGCTTTGCCCTAACAGTGCCGCCATTCACATCCGTGGTAAAATACCCGATGATGTCAGTGGAACTATTTAGGCCAATACTGAGTGCTTTTGAATATCCTCTCTTAGAAGTACTACCTGATGATGTCATAAACCTTCATCTAAATCCTTTTTCAAACCACAACACCTCTGTCTAATTGAGGTCTTTAAAAGTCTGTGAGATGAAATGGTCATTGCAGCATGCCTGGAAGGTTTATAAACCCAGGCTTTGAGACAACAAGAAAGAAAACTCAAGAACCCTGTGGTCTTCCCAAAAAACACGCTTGCAGCAGCTGAATAGCATAAAGAAGATCCATCACAGAATCATAGAAAAAATTAGGGTGGAAGGGACCTCTAGAGGCCAAGAATCCAACTTCCTGCTCAAAAACATGCTAACTTCTAAACAAGATCACATTTCTAAAGGACTTATCTTAGGTTTTGGAGTTGGGGATTCCATTGCATCTCTGGTCTTCTTCCAGCCCTTAACTCCTCTTATGAACATTCTTTTTCATCATCACCCAAAGTTTTCTTTTAATGACTACCTTTGGCCATTTAACTGAGTAGCCCCAATCTTGAACACATAGAGAAGAATAAGGAAATTGCAGAGTTCCTCAAATAAACTTCAAAATATTTAGTACATAAAAGCTTAGCAACAACATATTCACTCCCTCAAGACCCTCTCTGTGCCAAATGTGCCATCTAAAGTGTTGACAGTAAACTGACTGCACAATTGCATTCAACAATGCACTTGGCACTAGTGTGACCATCTGTGTGCAAATCAACAAACTTTGAGCTGCTGCATTAGTATGGGATTAGGCATTGAGGTTCCCCCCTGCATGGGAAGGCAGAGGAAAGGAAAAACAGAACATCACAATTTTGTGACAAAATCAACCTATTTTCTTAAGACTCTTGTCAAACACATCATTTTTATCTCCAGGGGAATTTTAAAGTGCTAATGGGAAGTGAGGCAGCAGACTGAGAAGACAGGGCATTCACTTACATCTGGTTCTGTGTGTGTAATTTATACACAATAATAAAGGTAGGCTAAAAATGGAACTGAATGTCTCATAAGGATGAATTGTGTTGAGAGAAAACTTTGTGGTGTGTATTATGCATCTGTGGGTGCAGTTCTGGTGGAGATGAGAGCAAAATAGCATCGGTAGATCAGGAAACTTCAACTTGAGATAAATTAATATTTGAGAGTTATCAAAGGTAATTCAAAACATGGAAAAATGAAGGGATCTATCCTGTTGGATCCTGCTTGCAGGAAGGAGATAGTGGAGGAAAGTAATTCCCTATCTGAACTATGAAGTAACTGAAATCAAAGAAAAACTGGGGAGGTTGGGAAAAATATTATTTGTTTTTCTTCATTGTTAAATGTTCTTCCTGCATGAAATGGAAAAACACTAGTATATATAAACCTAATTCCTTACTGTCTCTCAACATATGTCTGTCTTTCAATTAGAAAAATTATTTTTTTTTATTTCTTGGCACAGGTGAGAACCGTATTTGAGGAAACAAAGAGGAGAAAAATCACTTAAAAGTGATTATTTGTCATGCCCATCTCTTCAGGCCTGATGTCTACATGGCAGAATTATTTCTTCTTCAATCCAGCAGTATAAGAGCTTGAGAAATGTGTAATGTAGGGACAGTTTACTATAGACCTCCAAAGTTCAGCTGAGCTTCATTACTCCTCCCTAGGAACCCTCTTCCCTGCTGAGGAGAAAAATTGAAGGAAATGCTTGTGTTTCTTGAATTACTTTGCGTTACAACAATTTGCTGCTTTCTAAAAAAGAAAGATTTTTCTCTGCATGTTGGGATTTTATTACCTCTATATATCATAATCACAAAGCTATTAGAAAAAGAAACATTTTCCTTTTTTAGCACTGTGGTTTTCAGGAGGAAAGATAATTTCCTATTTACTAAATTACAATTTTTTTTCTTGTGGCACAACATTTCTCTGTCTTGCTACTCTGCTAATCACCAAAAATGCAGGATTGATGCAACTTGAGTGAGATCATGGTTTACTGAAGGACATTTCTATGCTCACAAAGTTGAAGAAGAGTAACTAAGATGGGAAGAAACCTCTGCAGAAAACCTGCTCTTCCTCTCTGATCTGAAGGAGGATCCACTTCACTTCAACAGCCTGTTTGGGAACCTATTAAACCATTTGTCTACCTTTTGATTAATTGCTGCTATGGTACATCTCCATTCAGTAAACACGTGCAATCTGCACACCTTTCATTGCTATTCAGGGAGTGACTTCCAGCTGGATGGAGGACCCTCTGAAGAGCACTCCTGAGCTCCAGGGGATCTGCCAAGACCAAGGCAGTCTGAGGAGCTTCAGTTGGAAACTCTTCAGGGAATGTTGATCTTGTCATAAGTACAAGTGGTTATTGCATTTAGAACCATCATACAATACGATATTATCGGCAATATGTTAATTGCTAACATGGATGCATTTCACACAAAAATATATTTTAACGCAGCTTCATATTTTAGTGTTTTTTCTCTGTAATAAATCTGTAGTAAGGTCTGGTTTGGGGGATCACAGACAGGTCCCTCCTACCACACAAATTTTTCTATGCTTGTCATCTAAAAGTTATGGGGTATTTTGCTCCCACTGTGGTTCTTGAAAAACTATCCACTAACTCTTCTGACAGTCAGAAATGATCAGCCCAAATTCCTTGCCAATTTTAATCTATTTTTTTGTCTCAATATTATTGTTTATGGTAAGGTTTTACATTCATACATGTTTGTAGACAGATATATTTTCTATTTTCAGCCTTCAATTAATGAGTAATATGTAATTCTTTCTGTTAGAATGGGCTTTACCAATCCTCTGGTATCCCAGCACAGTTTGACTTCAGGGATGGCACTTCTATGGGACTATATACAGAAATAGAAACTGAGAACTGCTCAGTTTAAATTTATAATCTCTTGCATTATCTGGTATAATTTGAGAAAAATTTGCACAAGACAAGGTTCATATGAGCCCTTTGCGAAAAAAAACCAGTGGGACAACTTAGGGAAACTGATGCACTCTTGTCTGGAGTAAAACTGGTAGAAACAACTACTAAGTGAGAGAGACAACGGTATTAATGGTAACTTGTTTTTTGGCATTCAGCTTGAAGAAAACTCTAGATTACAGGTTGCAAATGACATAAATTCATGCTATCTGGTTTTGCTCTGAAAAAGCTTTGTGCCTTCCATGAAGACGTTTTACAGCCTCACTATGCAGCATCACTCTGTCCAGACATTTTTCCGATAGAGATTTTGGAGAGGGATGATTGTAGGCTTCCCACAATGATAAAGGAGTGGAAAGGAGTTTCAGAAGGCAGCTGGCTGACTCAGTGCATGTGGAAATGATTACTTTAATGGTGCTTTTATTTTATAGAATTATTAACAATGTTGGGGGGGCAGGCTAGATGCCTTGGAAAAGTGTCTTTTTAAATTATCGTAAATATAAATGAAGAAATTAAATAAATCCACATATTTGTCATCTCCCTTCCCAGATCAGATAGCACCACAGTAGACAAAGCCCCACACCAATTACAAGTTGCTGCTACTTAACCAGTATCATGCACCAACTGAGCTGTGGTAGAAGCTGTAACCACAGCTCCACCCCAGTAACTCACACCTTCACCACATCCCTGGTTTGGAGCTGCAGGCAGCAGGAAAAAGGTCCACCCTGGTTGCAGGATGATGGCTTTTCCCTGAAGCCTCTTGCTCCCGCAGCACTGCCTGAGCTCCCTGTTCCACACCTGCGTCTCTCCTGGCTCTGCTGCCTGCTCAAGTACTGGCTTAGGAATCACGACTGAGCTGCTGCCGTTCTGCCAAGACAAGAAGCAGGTTAAGCGCACATATTCCTTATACTATGACATACTGCCTCAAAATGCGGTGCAGGTGCTGTCCAAGATTTTTGGCTTTAGAGGCTATTCTGTGTAACCGGACAAGGGATTAGGAGTATCCTGCACTGGATTCAGCTTGGACTTGTGCATGCTCTGAAATTCTGCTCTTTCCAGCTCTGCCCTATTCTTGTAAGCCTAGCAAGAGATGCTGTGTTTGAGAAAGCTCTTCAGGCCAAGGTCTCAAGTCACAGACTTTGGACATGAGTATGTCTCCACACACAGAAGTAGAAAGTGGTCTTCAATGTACTATCAAAGTGCACAACAGATATCCTGATTTTTATGCTTAAACCAGCATGTGACTTCAAGTTTTAGTGTTATAAATCAAAGGGAAAATTAAAAAAAGGAAAGAGTCATTTAGGTTGAAGGTAAAGTACTCATTAATTCAACAATCACTGAAGTAAAAACAACCATTGTATGTTAGTCAAAATCAATCTGTGTTGACGGAAACAAGAGCAGATTATAAATCTTACCAAAAATATTCATCCCAAATATGACTTAAGCTGTGATTATATCACCACCAGATATTGTTGTTTGCAAAAAAATTCTTTTTAAATAATGTATGCCAATGTACATTCACTGACCAACAGTTTAAACCCAGAAAGGAAAAAATTTCCTTTACTCAGATGTAATTTCTTTTATGAAGTGAAGCTTATAAATGAAAAAGGATAAAGATTATTTTTCAGTCCCAGAATAATCAAATGGGAAAAAAACAAGAGAAGCGGGGCTTTTTTCTGACTTTCTTTTCTATATTCTGACCTATGGCTCTGTTTCAGTTCAGGCAGGTTTTTTTCACAGCATGTACTCTCTCTGTACTCTCTCTGTCATCTATGTTCATGCTGCAGAGATGAAGTAACCTCAGCTACTAGAAGAATAAAGTTTTCCACGAGGCAGGTTAATCAGTTCTTCACTTGCCAGGATTTCTTGCAGCTTGGCTCTGAAACACAAGGCCATGGTCAGCACCAACACCTTTTGCTTGGTACAGAAGAAGCCAGTTTTTCATTTCCACTTTTGGCATTTCTGTGTTAGTTCTGCAGGAGAACTTTCAATATAAAATGAGCAGAGCTGACCATGTGCAAACACCTCAAAGTTATTTCTACCCCTCAGTTTTTGTATTAGAGAATCAAATCTCATTGCCCAAATCCACCAAAGCAGAAGAGCTGTTGTTGATGAGCAGGAAGAGATATGAAGGGCATTTTGTTTGCCCAGCTGGGCTAAAGGACTTTCCATGGTGGAACAAAAAATTCTTTTCTTTTCAGGATTCAATCAAGGTTGATTCTGGGAGAATGAAGAATAGAATCCTCATTCTCCTGCCACAGAAGACGACCATATTCAAGACCATCTAAGGAACACGAAGGTGCAAAAGTCCATGGCACCTGATCAGATATCTCCATGGGTCCTGAGGGAACTGGCAGATGAAGTGATTAAGTCACTATCCACCATATTTGAGAAGTTGTGGCAGTTTGATGAAGTTCCCACTGACTGGAAAAGGGGAAACATAGCCCACCTTTTTATGAAGAAAAAAAGGAAGACTTGGGAAACTGCAAACTGAGGCCAGTCAGTCTGACCTCAATGGCTGGCAAGGCTATGGGGCAGACCCTCCTGGAAATTATGCTAAGACACATGGAAAATAAGGAGGTGATTGGTGACAGCCACCATGGCTTCACTAAGGGCAGATCATGCCTGAAAAATCTGGTGGCCTTCTATGACAGGATTATGGTGCTGGTGACTAAAGGAAAAGTAACTGATATCATCCGCCTGGACTTATGAAAAGCACTTGATACTGCCCTGCATAACATCCGTGTCTCTAAACTGGAGACAAGGATTTGACAGAAGGACCACTTGGGGAAAAGGAATTGGCTGGATGGTCAACATCTCAGTGTCCAAATGGAAACTAGTGACAAATGGTGCTCCTCAGGGGGTGACATTGGGATTGGGACTGTTTAACATCTGGGCAACATGAGCAGTGGGAATGAGTGCAGCCTCAGCCAGTGTGCTGACAGCACCAATATGTGCAGTGGAAACAAAACGCTGAAGGGGAAGCTCCAGGAAGAATTTATATCACCATCCAGTACCTAAAAAAGGAGTATAAGAAAGGTAGGGACAAACTTTTTTAGCATGGCCTGTAGCAATAGGATGAGGTGTAATGTTTGTAAACCAAAGAAAAGGTCAATTCAGATTAGATATACAGAAGTTTTTTACAATAAGGCTGAGAAAACACTAGTACAGGTTGCTCAGAGATGTAGTAGATGTCCCATCCTTGGAAATGTTCAAGGCTAGGCTGGATGGGATTTGGAGCAAGCTGGAAATTGCTCCAAAGTAGAAGGTGTCCTCTGCAGAACGGTTGGAACCAGATGATCTCTAATGTCTCTTCCAACCCAGAGCATTCTGTGATTCAACGACTCTTATAACAAGGAAAATTTTGATTGAGTAACTTGTGTGCACTGTGATGACTCAGAAATTAGGAGACAAAGTGAAATAACCCAGAATGTATTAGTTAATGTTTGCTTGTATTTTAATTTTCTATATTTCACAGTTTCTGTGGGGCTTTTTCAGGCTTTTTATTATATGTTTGTTTGGCAATACCACTTTCAGTTCTCCATCAACATGGCAGTGAAGCAAAAGCCCCTTTTCATTATTATGCTTTTATTAATACGAAGTGCAATAAAGTATTTATCTTGCAAAGAGTACCAATCAAAAGGCAATTCCTGATCAAAATTTTGCTGTTAAACACTCAGAGTAACCACAGAAAAATATTTCAGAAATAATTTCTAAGATAAATGAAATTACATACTGATTTAATATTAGTTGGAAATTTAGTGAGAATAACAATTCTAGTTGTATGGGAATAATGTTAAAAGTTTCTTAATTTTCACCATAACTGAAAGTTGTTCTCTAGAAGCTGCAGCTGATAATGCACCATTTTCTTGGTACTTCCAATAGAAGTAATCTTAAAGGGAGAGATGCTGTGTCTCCGGAAAGGAAGGGAGGAAAATGAAGACTGGAAAAAAAAAAAAGGAAAAAAGAAAGAATGGTGAAAAGGGTGAAAAGATTTATTAAACTGCTTCAAGAGTTGCATCTTGTCTCTCTGAGCCTGTGTTGTGTCAGATCCTAGCAAAACTGGTGAGGCAGAGAGTAAGGTAATATGCAATAGTGCTTCAGTGGACAAACTCATCAAGTTTAAACAATTCATTTATCTTATTATTACTTCTGTCTTCTTAGATCTATTTTAAACCTCCAGGATATATCTTATCCTTTTGCTTGGCAAGGTTTCCACTTTAAACCCCCCAAAAATATATTGGAGTGCCATTATAATTTTCAGTCATATTGTGTATTTTCACTACATTGCAATTCTCTGCTGTTCATATTTAATTATCCGCTTTAAAATGTTGTCAGTTGCCTGAAGGAACTTGCAAGGACTGGTCTAGAAAAGTCACCATTAAATATGTCTCTTTATTATATTTGATACTGAGACCATGAATAATTACTTACCCTAGATGGTAACCAATTACCATAATATTTACTGGCAATGACTCCGTGAAACTTGTTGCTATAGTGACTTAATCTTGGGCTTAATCCAGGTCCTAGAGGAGGTGTCCATTATCACAAAAGCTTCTTCTGGAGCAAGCATCTGTAGCTGCAGTCTTGGAAGAGAGGGACCAGGGACTACACAGGCTGAGTTTCTAAACTACTGTCTCACCCCCTCAGGCCACTTGAGACCACTTGTAAGGCTGCACTGCCTTGTAATAAGCACGTGTTGGAAATCTTTCAATTTCTCTCTGCTTTCTACAGAAGGTAAAATTTTCTCACTGCTCCCACTAGTTAACAAAACCACAGAGAAAATAGGAACCCATCTGCAAAACTGAAGAGATATATCCTGACAAACACCTTCTTTTGCCTCTCTTTTCTTGAATCATTCTCAAATCTACCACTTGACATTATTTTATTGATTTCTTAATAATAAATAGACAGAAATGTTTCAGGTTTTTTGTTTTTCTTCCTCACAAGATTTCCATAAAGCTTCCCTTAAAAGTAGAAGTGGAGTAGTACTTTTTTCCCCCTATGTGCCAGACCTGGGGAACGATTGCCAGGTGTATTTGGAGATCTGACCAAGGTCTTTCACAAAGATGTGAGGAATCAATTGCTCCATTTCTGGCCCAGTCTAGGTCCTGCAGAAGGATCTAGATGGAAAACAACATGGGGAATGTTGGAGCTGACTCCTCCAGCCCAGAATTTTCCTTTTTCCAGCAGCCTGCCTGGGCTTGTCGATCAGCTGAACTGTCTCTGTGCAGGCATCCTGAGGTGGGTAATAAGGAATATAT
This sequence comes from Pardalotus punctatus, assembly GCA_013400915.1. NCBI lineage: Eukaryota > Metazoa > Chordata > Aves > Passeriformes > Pardalotidae > Pardalotus > Pardalotus punctatus. The sequence continues at coordinate 985,167 of VZTX01051095.1, read as the reverse complement.
TGCTTCAGTTCTTCCCCCTAAAAATAAATCAGTTGTTATTTTAGCAAAATGTCATGTTCCCCAAGAGACATGCTGACTTTATGAAGTGGGACTTTCCAATAGAAAAGCTGACTGACTTACTGACAGACTCCCCGATCTACAAGTCTGCATGAGAAAAAGACCACTGAATTCCAGCTGTGGTGCATGCCAAGCAGGCTGTGTATATAAAGGACCTAATTCCAAAATTTCTCCAAAATAAAGGTTTTACACCATCATTTCCTTCTTGCTATGAGCCTGCAGTGTTTGAAGGAAGATACAGCATTCAGTTCAGGTTGAGAAGCCCTGAGAGGTTGGCACCAAGGATGGGTGCAGGAACAAGCACTTCTGACTGCACAAGAAAATTAGCCAAAGGTCCTTTTCCTCATATTTTTCCTTATTTTAGGACTTCCCTCCTCTCCAATCCCCTAAGCAAGCACTTCAGGACATCTTGATGTTTAAACAGTATTGTCCTACAAGTGTGATGTAATAGAAGCATTAGTATGATCCTGGATTTTTTACTTGATGTTGTCTAATCTGGAAGCTTTGGACTGTGTTGGAAATATTCCTTCTCTTGGGCAGGAGTGTTTCTCTGGTTCCCCAGCTATAACCTAAACTTGGCTTCAAAGGGACAAAAGCTGACCTTCTGCATAGCTCCTATTAGAGATTGCTAATTTATCCTGAAGATGCTAAAACAATTTGCAGTTAGCTTAGAGTGACAAATTTAACATTCACTTATCAAGTGCAGCAATTTATTTTTACAGTGCTGCAAAATGGCTTGGACCCAGCTAATTTCACTTGGAGGAACAAATACTGCCACAGCCAGAAGGCACAAAATGTGCAACAATAATCCTTAAGGCAACACACTGTAATTTGCCTTCTTCTGTTTAATGCCATGTCAAACAGAAGGATTTCTACACATTTCAGATGGTGGCTGTGTTGCCTTCCCTTGGTTGGAGTTTCAAAAAAAAATTGATTTACTTCAGAGAGCAGTGATAGATGAAGGATATGACATGCACTGAGCATGCCTAGTTCCTTGCTCATGCCAAAAAAATCCCAGAAGGATAAATCTTGTTTCCTGCCTTACTTCACAGAATTTAACTTTTTAAACAAGTCATGTTCTGTGGTTTGGATTCTGTGTTTATATCAGGGTTTGTTTCCAGGCTCATGGACAATAATAGTACATGGGTCTGAAAAATCTGAACATTTTCATGTGGAGGGAAATCTTGGTGATTTAATCTTACTTTCACTCTTATTATTTGCATTAATTCTTATAAACCAGCCCTCACAGATAAGTAGCAATAAAAGGTGATATTTTCCAGGTATAAGCTGGAAAATATGTGAACTTGAGCTTTCATTTAAGTCAAACCTATTTCCATGATTTCAGGCTGTACTTACATATTTGTACTGTAGACTTTATTTATTTTAGTAAATATGGAGCTGGAAATTAAGACTTAATTTTAAAAATATGTTCTGTGTTTAAAGTGACTTGTGCATTTTATACATACCCACGCACACATACATATATAAAACCTTTGTGATCTACTGATTATAGCTGGATTCAAGTTGAATTGGAAGCAGAACATGAGTTCTATTGAACCTGTTTGTCCGACTGCATTTAGAAGGCTGTAAGAATATATATTTCTTTCTGGATTCCCATTAATAGCAAAATCCTTTATAAAAGACACTTCTATGTGATTTGATTGCATCTTTCAAGGATATGCAGTGTTATCCAAACATCTAGCACGAACAAATTTAAAAAGACATAAATAGAATGTATACGTGTAAGAGGACACATAAATGCACACACAGACAAAGGGAAGCCAAGATAAGATCAAACTTGAGACTTAACATGTCTTGCTAGGTTTAAAACTTTAATAATGCCTTGAATTATCTCCATAGCAAGTACCTAAAACTTCTTTATTCATATACACAAGAGCAGTTCTGCCTAATAGGTTAGTGATATTCTGAAAATGACCAGTTATGCTGTGAAGGAAAGCAAAAAAAAAAAAAAAGAAAAGAAAAAACAAATGAAAAAATTGATGCTACAGAATCTTTTCTAAGCTTGATGGAAACCTGATAAATTAGGCAGCTTCTGGTGTGCTTGGCTTTGTCTGTAGCAGTGTCTAACCCACATTTTTTTCAAACCTCAGCTAACTCTAAACTATACTTCTGCCTCCTCACATTCTGGGTTTTAGTGTATTATAAAAATGAATCATTTCTACCTACTTAACACATACCTCAGTAAGCTTGTTATACACAGTAGTTATTCCTAGATAGATAGTTGTAAAAATATATGTGTGTCTGTGTCTGTGTCTGGGGCGTTGTTGAAATATGAATATGAATATATGTATATGGATCTTTATCTGTTTATATATGCCCATGAAAAATATACAAAAGTGGTTATATTTTAGATGATATGAAAAGAAAAATCTTCTTGGGCAACAGAGGGAAGAGTTCCCCTTGGTGCTTGGCTGAAGTCTAAGCAGAACAGCTGGTGTTTATCCAAAGTATCAGTTCTATGTGTTGCTGTTTGCTTCTACTGAGTGATCTTATCACTATTTCTTTCGCAACAGTGGGTTTGTTTTTGTTTTTGTTTTGGTTTTTGTTTTTGTTCTTGTTTTTCTATGACAGTATGGTGTTTTATTCCATCTTTTCAGTGTAGGACTAAACTTGAAAATTTTAGGAAATAGTACTAAAATGAAGTGCACATGATGAATTAGTTCAGTATGACTCCTTTGTGTTTTCATTTAACCAATACCTATGAGACTAGTTTCCAGAGCTCCAGCTTTATTTCTTGACACGCAAAACAAGTAGTAAATATCAATCTCTGCTTTAATGTTAATACTCTGGTATACATCCATAAACTTTGGTTCTTCTGCTTTCTGTGCAAGGATGAATGACCTTTATGTAGGAGCTCAAAAAGCAGTTCAAAGAGGAATTCCTTCAAAGAGGGATTCCTTCAAACTAATGCAGACATCATTCATTCTTTGGCCCAGGGAGGAGTAACATAAACAGCTGCTTCCACAGTATTGCTGAGGAGGAGGGGTGAAAGAAAAGGGAAAGAAGGAGACTGACATGCTAAACTCTTGCTTCATGTGATGCCATGTGGTCCTTGTTACACAAGACCAAGACGTGCACCTTGGACATAATCCATGTGTGAATCAGGACGTTCCTCAGCTGCTGCTCCAGCACATGAGATCATGAGAACAGTGATACCAACTGCAACGCTGGCTAAGAGAGCACCTAAAGAGGTGCAGAAGCAACCCCAAATACTCTCTCAGATTCCAACTATTTTCAGAGGCTTTCCTGAATTTGACATGATTTATTGAGTCACTAATCCCCAGTGTATTTCTTTTCCATGTTCTTGTCCAGTATCCCCTTGAGCCTATGTAAGTTTTTGGATCTATGTTATCCTTTGGGGAGACATTTCATAGGTCTACTGACTGGCGGATATGCAGAACAAGCTTTCTTTGGAAGTTTCTGTTTGATTCTTCTTGGGATCTTCACAGCACAGCCTTGCAAGAGACAGTACCTAGCTCAAAGCCCTAGTAACGAATTTCAAGACATGTTTGGTGGCCATATTCTTGTTTTAAAGACCAAAATGCTTCCAGCATCTCGTGTCTTTATGACTAAGTGTATATTTGAGTTTGAGACATTGTACTTTCCTGAGGTTAAGGCAAGCTCAGGTTGATGAACCTCTGGGGTTTTGAGATGTTTTCGGTCAGGCTGAGATCACTTTCCAGCTGAATTTAAACCTTCTACCCCTATTAAATGGCCTGTTTTCTTCTTGGGGTGTGGACAGCTTCATATACACTTAGTGCCCAGAACACAGAGACCAAAACTTGTATGGGTAACCATGGCACCTGTAAATAAATAAAATGTGTGTCAATCATTACTACCATACAGTCCTCTCTAAAACACAACTGTCTCTATAAATGGGTAATTCCCTGTGATTGTTCTCCTGGGACCTTCTCTCCCTCACAACTGTCCTGGGAACACTGCCTACACAATTATAACGTCAACTTCTCAACCTGGTACCTCTTGCTGTCTTTATATCTTGTTGCCTTAGCTCCTTCTGTAGCCAAATACAAATACTCCAACTTGCTTTGCTTTTTTCCTATTGTCCTTAAATTCTCTTTCTGCTGTAAGTGAATCCTTAGATATCGTTCACTTTTTTTCTGTGCCAAAAATATTTGATAAGTATATGCTTTTCTAGTATCTTAAATTTAATAAATAATACCCCTAAATATTAAATGGAGTTCTTGGAATAGTTTTATATTTCATTACTCTTGCTGTATCAGTTTCCTAGATGCTTTTCTTTTGACTCATCCCCTAACAAGTGTGAGACTCTGCAATGTTTACCTGAGGAGCAGGTATCTCCTGAGGGTCTGCCTGGTTTTATGTGAATTCTTTCATTTGCACACCCTGCTGATGTACTGAAGAAGGTTTTGGAAGTACATTTCTCAGATAAACTTGGGGATTATGCCCCTGGAATTCACCATGGCACAGATAATCTATCTGAGAACAGGAAAATTTCAGGTGCTTGTGCAATTTTAAACAGATTTTTATAACTGGATCAAGATTATCTTTACAGCTGCATCTGCAGGAATTTATCAGCCTTCTTAGAACCTTCCTCCCTATGTACTCAACTGCCTCCTGCAAAGCCCCGTCCCTTATCTCTGAGGTGTACACTTCAGCAGCGGGCTTACAAGTGAATTCTTGAAAGCTATAGAGTATCTTTCAGCTTGCCAAAATAGTGAATATTGTCCAAACACATGAAACCACAGGAATAGGATTGAAAGAAAAGGTATTTTTCACATCTGAACTCCATCCAAATTACTCTGGGGTACCCAACACAAGAAAAAATGTGGACCTGTTGGAATGAGTCCAGAGGAGGTCACTAAGTTGATCACAGGGCTGAAGAACCTCTCCTGTGAACACAGGCTGAGTTGAAACTGCTCAGCTTGGAGAAGGGAAGGCTCCTAGGAGACATTACATCACCTTCCAGTACCTAAAGGGGATACCAGAGAGTTGGAGAGGGACTTTTTTCTAGGCTATGAAGTGATAGAGCAAGGAAGAATGTCCTTGAGCTGAAGGAGAGTCGGTTTAGATTAGATATTAGGAAGAAGCTCTTTACTAGAAGGGTGATGAGGCACTGGAACAGGTTGCACAGGGACATGATGGACTCCCTATCCCTGGAAGTGTTCAAGACCAGACTGGATGGGGCTCTGGTATAGTGGAAGGTATCCCTACCCATGACAGGGGATTGGAACTGGATGATCTTTAAGATCACTTCCAACCTAAACCATTCTGTGATTCTATGATTCTATATTAAAATGTTCTCTGGTTCTCCAAATACTTGACACATTTCATGGTGGAATCTAAACTTTAGCTACAGCTTTTACCAAATTTTTAGACGTTATGTGCCTTCCACACTAGTAACTTAAATACAACTAGTGAATACTCCCAGCCACTGAAATTTCAGAAGCTGCACTATTAATTCTCTGGTTTGATTTTTTAACAAGGTCAATCAACACATTTCAGAACAATTTCTACTACAACTCAGGATTTAGTGGGATCTCTTCCAAAAGGTGTTTTGTAGGGTCAAGAAATTTAATAGTGTGGAGGAAGCCTGGTCTTGACGTTTGACTTGGAGACCAGAGAGCAGTCCTTGGCATATTTAATTTACTACTGCTGTTGAAGATTAGGGAAAAATTCCTCCTTAAATTACAAGTTCCCTAACTTGCCAGAGGAAAGAGTTTTTTGATTAGTACTTCAGAAAGCCTCTAGAGGAAGCCACCATATGCCTAACCAGAGTATTTGAGTTTAGATACCATCTTCACTGACTGTTTTCGACAGAAGTCTGTCAATAGGAGAGAACACTAATAACATTATACTTCTGCAAAAGTTTCCATCTGGAGAATCACAGTCATTAGTTCTATGAAAGAATTACATTCATTAGAAAGAAGGAAAATGAAGCATAAGAAGAATCTGCAGTTCTCAGAAAGAGAACTGTTCCTGTCACAGGCACATCTTACTCCTGCATCCTATGACTCAGTCTCTCTTCTCCCACTCAGGCCCTGTGTGATGAAATTGGGCAAATTCAGGCTTAGGTTACATAGAAAACAAGCTAATATTTCTCTTGGATGGTGACTCTTTCCTTAACTTCTACTTATCATGTGATGTGACAGGGCATGGATTAACAACTTGTTGAATCCAATCATGCAGTCACAGAAAATGGAACTGAAACAGGATTTTGAGAGGTCATGTGGTACTCTGCATTGCCCCAAGGCAGAACTGGCTCTGCTAAGGACGTTGTGGACAGCTGTTTGAAAAACAGCTGTTTTAAAGACTTCTAATGATGGTAATTCCACACTCTCCTTAAGCAATGTGTTCCAGTCCTTCACTATCTGTACTGCTGGAATGTTTTTCCTAGTGTTTAACTTTAATCACCTTTGCAGTAATGTAAGCCCATTATTTTTTGTTCTATCCTCTTCTGGCGCAGACAACAGATTCCTTTCTCCTCTGCAGAAGACTGTATTAGGTTTGAATACAGTTAGTATGTTTCCTTCTCCAATCTTCTTTTTTTTTTTTTTCCTTTATGCATGTCCAGTGCTGTCAATTTTTCAGAAATAGTCAGGTTTTCTAGCTTTTCTGCATGTGCAGCTACTCATGGGACTACACAGACTGTTGGATGAGCTCCCTAAGCCAAGAAACTATGTACTGCCAAGAACAAGGAAGAGGACATGACCACATAATTGGGGAAAAGGTAAAAAAGAGCAGTAAAGCCCTTTATAACAGCATAGACTAAAATTTACTTAACCAGCCTTGAAAATCAAATGATAGCAGCAGCAGCAGGAAAAAATTGCTTTGAACTACAAAGAAAAAAAAACAACTGAGTGTTCGCATACTTCCTTCTACATTACAATTTATTAACTAGTGTGAATAAGTAGATATGTCTTATTTCAGATGAAAATTTACTGCCTTTGTCAGCTTTTCCTTGCACTTTGCTGTCCAGTCACAGTGTTACTCCAAATGCTGATAGAAATGGAGTCATCTAGGTAATCCCCACAATCCTGAAGAGCTCAGGCTAGATATTCCTTCAGTTTACTTCCATGTGAACTGGATACATTTTAGAATGTCTGCTTGAAGCCTTGGTTAAAACTCTTGTCTTTTGGCTTGGGGGCCAGATTTTATCAAGACTTCTTGGAGAAGAGAGAACAGTGAATCTGGGAGGGCAAATTCTTCATAAAAGTCTAGGTTACTTGGAAGTGGATTTTTTTTTT